>PVIY010026947.1:0-34727 GCA_004026745.1 Myrmecophaga tridactyla
TGTATTTAAAATCATGCAAAACATGTAATAGTGGGCACACACAAGAGAATTACTATGTGGTCTTTTGCAGCCATCACCTTTCTGGGAACTGCCCTGTTTCCACCATCAATAGAGTAACAAAAGTGAACACTCGAGAGCTTTCATGAGACATAACTCCTACCTTGTGACCAGGGAGATTCATCTGATCCAAACTTAGTATCTCTTTCCTGGAAATCTAGAACTGAGACCCAGAGGATATGATTCATTTTTTCTAGGATTTGGGACTTACATCTAGTTAGAAGCCACTGGAAATCTTCTGTGTGGTTTGAAGAACAAAGAAGTCTATCCTGAGAGCAAGAGGGAGAAAAAGAGACCATAAGCACGTGGAGGAGGAGAAAGAAAACCATAGAAAATATACCAATGACTTTCTAGCCCTAGTTACAGACCCTTCTGTAAATCTGGTAGCATTGATGCCTTTACCCCAAGGGATATTTTTGGATCCTAATAATACTCACCCCCTTACCCCACTTTTTTTATTAGGCTAATTTTAACTGGTTTCTGCAATCAAAAAATTTCTGGTTAATTGTAATAGGCATCAATGTTTTGCCTCATCAGAATTTTTCCTTGACCTCTATTAATCTCCTTCCCCTTTTGGACCAGAATCTAGATATTTATTTTGGAGAACTTCTTCAACATTCTTAATTATTTTGATGATGAAGTTGGGACCAAGGTCCTCCCTCAGGTCCAGGGAAGTGACCTCATTGCCAATCAGCAAAGCCCTTATTACTGGTCAGAGTGATTTGCTTAAGAATAGGCCTTGATCCTAACCTAAGCAGAGGAAGTTAAGCAATGCTAAATGGGATATTTGGGGAAAGATAACTCTCTTTTGGGAAGAGTGATGGGAAGACATTTCCCACTTCTTCCAGATATTGTGGTATGAGAATTGAGGTCTGGAACTGCTATAGGTCTTATTGCCATGAGAAAAGAGGGCTGATACAAGGAGGAGGGCAGAACTGAGAGAACTAAGAGAAACAGGTCATTTTCTGGATCAATTCTCAAATCATCAAGACTGAACTCAAACACTAGCTCTGTACATTTATAGCTTTTCTGTTTTTTTCTTTTTGGGGGGGGGTTCGAGCCATTTGAGTCAAATTTATTGTTACTTCTAAACTAAAGCATCATAAACAATAGTAATGCATTCCAGAATATTTTTCCTGGGTCTTCATTTCTGCTAAAATCTTGGGGCTTGAGAACCTTCTGATTTATGTTGTCTGAATTTATAAATTCAGTCACCCCTGGGCTGTTCTTTGTGGAATATTAATCTTCTAATGTAGCTTTTAGTTTTCATGTTGCAAGAGATTCCATTTTGACATCTCAGAATAATAAATGAGGAACAGAATGCCAGAGGTGAGACAAAAGAATGAGATGTACCCTTTCGATTGGGGAGTACCCTTATAGAGTATTGTGCACTTTGGAATTTGAATAACCCCAGAAACTTTATTTCCTTTGGCACTAATTTTTGTGAATATTTTCACCTAGTATATATTTTTTAAGGCCTTTCTTGAGGTTTGGAAAAGTTTCTAGCAAAACAGATTATAGATAAATATGGCAATTCCTAAATTAGAAATTAGAGAGCTATTGAAATGCCCATTTCTGGTAATTTACGATTAAATTGTCTCTCTAGAAGATGGCCAGATATTGTATGATTAAAATAGGCTTCCTATCTAGCTAAGTTGCTTCTGAGGAGCTGTGGGAATGAATTTTGTGGGGTTTTTTTGCCAGCACAAAACATAGGACTCGCCTTCTTTTCCTAGAATTGCCCCAAATTCTCAAGTTTTCTATAAATGTTAGGTAAGTTAAAATTGTCTTCCCTTTCTTTCCTCATTTCCTTTCTTTCTCATCCTTTTCCTTCCTTTCTCATTCTATCAAACCCAAAGAATATTTTTAATGGAGATGCCCATCTATCTTGAAACTTCTCTTAATAAAGCTAGGAGTTGACTACAAACTTATTCAGCATATTCATGCTCAACTTAGACTACCTGATAATCAAGGATACAAGAAAACTCAATGATCTGTGCACTGACTTTCTCTATTCCTTGTTTAGGAAACCTCGTCTTTTATGAAAAGGCTATTTTTAGATTTCCACTGCACATGATTACAAGTGTTAGCTGCCTTAACTTCTCTTGGAAGATGAATGAATTTGAACAAAGTTGTTATAAATTTTCTAGACTCTCTTTGTTCCTATCTCACAGTATCCCTCTGTTTTAAAACCTCAGATACCTGACAAGACATGTGGTCAGTGTTACTAGTCAACAGAGAAAGTTTGAGAATTGTTTTCTTTTTTTGGACGCCATTAGGGGATTCAGGGATGAGTAATCACTTTCCTTTCTCATAGAGTGACATTTAGAATTCACATTCTAAACAATAACTTCTTAGAAGGCTGTGATCTACAAAACTTGTAACTGAAATAGGTTTAGAAAGGAATCCCAAATAGCAGTGTTGTTTTCTATGATAATATTCTTTTCTGTACATGAAAGTGAAAGCTTTCAAAGAGAGAAATAGGGTTTCTGCACAGAAAGGTTTGATGGCTTGGTCAAGGTCACACAGCTGGTGAGTGGTAAAACAGGAATTCAAGTTCAAGTCCTCCTGACTCCAAAGCCTAGGCCCTTAACCACAAGAGTAATAATTGCAAAGATTCATTGAGCACTTCCTAGAGCCAGCTGTAGTGCTAGACGTGTAATTATATCCTTACAAGGGTATGCCTTACTGAAAAGTGTAATTACCAGCATTTTTTTCTCAATAAATGTCAAAAGCGTCAAGAATTCAAAAGGGGAAAAGAGGTACCCTGAGCAAAATATAATCCTTATTGCACATATCACATCCAGGGCTGAGGGTAGAGGTTTGAGTATTGTGGAGAGGACCTTCTCTTGTGATGAGGAATGGAGAGTTTTAATAAGAATAACTGCCAAGCATTGATGCTGACTCTATTCCAAACCACAGTGCTAAGGTTTCACAGGTTGTGCCAGGGTTTGGATGCTTTCTATTCTTCTATAACAAACTGCCTGATTTTTTGTTGGGCACATGCTTGCAGAAGGGGTGTGTATGACTTTTGGAAATGTACTTAAGGAGTAGAAGCATGCCCTTCTTTTCTGTTTCTGCCCTCCAGATGGAATGAGGACTGATCAGCTGGAGCTTCAGGCATCACCATGAGAGAAACTTGGGAATGAGATAAGAATGTAGAGAGAACACGGGTCCCTGACATCACTGAGGACCATTTTATTCTAGAATGAATCTCTGGATCTTTGACTCAGAGGGTAAATGAAGCTTGTATCATGTTAAGTCACAGTTTTTTTGGTATATCCCACAAATGATAAATCATAACTGAGACACAGGAATCATTTCATTTGATCTTGAAAATAACCCTCTGAGAAAAGTACTATTGTTATATCTATTTGCGTGCAAAGTTAATTGAGGCCCAGAAAACCCAGATAATTTTCTTAGGTTTATACAGGTACTAAGTGATAAAGCTGGAATTCTAATGTCCTGCGTAGTAACACTCTTTTCATCATATTTAAGACAAATGGGACAAAAGAAGACCCACTGGTTTTATGTCCGTAGTGACGGCAATTTTCTAATAAGACTAAATGATCGGTCTGATCTTTCAGTGGATCCGTTAGGAAACATGAATGGTTCCTAGCAAAGTCCTTACCACAATCAAATACCTTATGGAGACCTTAATTATTGAACCAATTCAAACTGATTTAAACAATCAAGAAATGTGTTAGCTCACATAAAAAGAGACTCAGACATAGGGTTGTCTTCAGGATTGATTGACTGAACTGTTAAGTGATGTTATTAAGAACCCAGGTTCTTTTCATCTTTGCTCTATGGGCCATAACCTCAGCTTTGTCCAGAAACTAGTTCTCCTGTGGTAACAAGAAGGATGCTTGTGACAACCAGAGTTACCCACTTTCTTATTCATATCTTAAAGAAAGAGGGAAGGCATTTCCTCATCTTTCTCTTAAAATTGAGGTAGATCTTTCTCAAAATCTTTCTGCCAACCTTTTCTTGTCCAATAGCAATTGGTTGTGGATATGATCTGAAGTTTAAAACATCTATTTGGTTAGAGGATATCAGCGTGTAAACAATAATTGAAGCCATGGGAATGGATGAGATACAAAGATGGCTGCTAGCAAGCACTTCCTCTATGATTTTGAGAAAGGATACTTCCTCTGGACTGAACAATTAGAAGTCTGCATCATGTTTCTCACTTCTTCTAAACTGATGGGGTCCCACTAGGATCATCTGTGACTTGTGTCCCTCCATTGGCCAGGTGCTTTAAAGTAGGACTTGCCCTGTATAATCATAGATGAGATAGTAACAGAGATGAGATAGTCCAGGGAAGTGGAAAGGAATCTCTTTTCTCTAGCTACAGCTTGAGGCTATGTTGATGTGTTTAACTCCTAGTTCAATTTCCAGCGTCTTGAAGGCATTTACCTGGTAAGACTCTGTGGTATGGAAGGAAATTTTCTATCCCCATTACCTGGTCCTCTGTCTTTCTGAAGCAGGAAAAGCATAGAATGTTGTAATTCTCCCCATACCCAATTGAACTTTGGTCCGCCTCTTCCACCAACTCATCCATGGAACTTCACTTGTTGGTTCTCTACCTCCCAAGATGTGTTACTTCTCTCCCATCCCCCACTGATTCCTTCTTGCCTGTTTGTTTCTTTGATGGGAGGAAGTTATGGTCTCTACCAGTGTATATAAAGAAAAGTAATTGACAGGAGTACTGGGCAAATAGTACCTGATAGCCCCAACAAAATTTCATGATCCTGTCCCTAGGGGCAAGCACTGAGAAAGAATTAAAATTTCTCTGTTTCCTCTCAGGCAGATGGTTTTGTTCTTTTTCAAGTTATACATCATGTTATCCAAAGACTGTGATTCCTAAATCAGCTCCATGAGGCGTTGGGATAGCAGAATTTACTAAGCCTGGCAATGTTATCTGTCAGTCTTAGGTTTTGGTGTTTTGCATTTTTCTCAGGCACTCCAGGGGACATTTCGAGACATTGCCTCACAGAGTCTGGCCAATGACCATTGAACACTGCAGTCTAACAGCATCTATAAAGTAGTTCGCTAACAGCATCTATAAAGCTATTAAAAATAATTTTCCTGTTTAGATATTAAAAGAGGTCATCATTATGAGGTTACTAGATGTCTTTTTAAATGATGAACTCCACCTCAATTACTGATCTTCCTATTGGAAGCAAACAAATAATTTTTAAATCAATGGTTTCTTTTCAACTCTAAAAAGTTGCTGTCTGGCTTTTGTACAAATTAAAAGTATTTTCAGTGATCTTTCTATACCCATATTTCTTCATCAAGGTTTCCCTGATATCAGTACTGCCTGTACTTACAACAGAATTTCCTTTAAGCAAGTAAATATAGACTTTTAATGTTATCTAACTTTTAGATACACAATAATGTATTTTCTCCTCAACTAGATTCCAGAAAGGCTAGGACTGCATTACATGTATATGTTGGCAAGTTTTTTTTTTTTTTTTGCCTTTTTTCCCTATAAAATATTGATTGCATCTCTTTCCTCATTTCTGCACCAATTGATATCACTCTGGTTTCAGTTCTCATTTCTTATCTGCAAAATTGCAATCTGTCTTGCCTGAAATCTTTTCTCACTTCAGTCTATCCTATATCACGTTGTTATATTAGACTCATTGGAAAACAATTCTCATATTGTTACTCTCCTACACCAAATGGCTAAAAAGATTCTCCACATTTATTTAACAATAAAGTATATAAATTTCAGCAAGGTATTTTTGGAAACTTCATATCCAATGGCCTCTTAATTTCTTATTTGACATTTCTCTAGCACTCTGAATTGTTTGACGGTAACTTATTTCTGAAATCTCTTCCTTTCCTTATTTTCTATAACACCATCCTCATATGACTCTACACCTTCATCTCTATTAACTCCTCCTTCTCAGTCTCTTTCTCTGGATCTCGAGGTACTTCTCAAATAGTGATGCCCACTAAACAATGCTTGGCCTCTTCTGCTATCTCTCCACACTATAGGTATAAATATTATTAAATGACTACGGTATGAATTACCCTTATGCTTTATCTTGCATGTGCGCACTGAGGATCCAAAATCTTAGCCTTCAGTCCTGATTTACCTACCTGGTTCCAAACTGCATTTACAAATGCCTGGTGATAAAATCTTATATCTAAGTCCTCCATTAAAATGACCTCTTCAGTGTCTAAAAGTAGTAGAGAAAAATCCATTCTTCTTGTATGTAAATGATATGCAAACAATCTATGACTATCAATAAAATTTCTGTAATGGATAAAGAAGAGAGAGGGAGGGTAGTAAGTGGGCTTTACATATGGCTTTGCCACTTATTTGTCATATGATCTTAAACTCATCGGGCCATCGGTTGGTGTTTTTAACAAACAGGCTAATCTATTTGAGGCTATTGAGGTGGAGGGAAGTGCCTTGGGCCTGAAGTCTCATCTTGATTCTGTCCCAAATAAGCTGAGTGACTGTGCTGGTTTGAAAGGAAGTATGCCCCCTAAGAAAAGCCATGTTTAAATATAAGTCCCATTTCATAAAGGTAGAATAATCTCTATTCAATACTGTATGTTTGAAACTGTAATGAGATCATCTCCCTGGGTGATGTGATTTAGTCAAGAGTGGTTGTTAAATTGGATTAGGGGATGACATGTCTCTATCCATTTGAGTGGGTCTTGATTAGTTTCTGAAGTCCTATAAAAGCGGAAACATTTTGGAGAATGAGAGATTCAGAGAGAGCAGAGAATGCTGCAGCACCACGAAGCAGAGAGTCCACCAGCCAGTGACCTTTGGAGATGAAGAAAGAAGATGCTTCCCGGGGATCTTCATGAAACCGGAAGCCAGGAGAGAAAGCTAGCAGACGATGCCATGTTCACCATGTGCCCTTCCAGCTGAGAGAGAAGCCCTGACTGTGTTCGCCATGTGCCTTCTCACTTGAGAGAGAAACCCTGAACTTCATCGGCCTTCTTGAACTAAGGTATCTTTCCCTGGATGCCTTTGATTGGACATTTCTTTAGACTTGTTTTAATTGGGACATTTTCTCAGCCTTAGAACTGTAAACTAGCAACTCATTAAATTCCGCCTTTTAAAAGCCATTCTGTTTCTGGTGTATTGCATTCCAGCAGCTAGCAAACTAGAACAGTGAAATTCTCAAGTCATCTCTTAAAAGTGATATTACGCAATTTTTGTCCTTGTGTGTCTTGCTTATTTCACTGAACATACTGTTTTAAAGGTTCTTCCATGTTGGAGCATGTCTCAACTTCACTTTTTCTTTAGGCCAAATAACATTCCATTGTGTGTATGTACCACATTATTGTTAATCCATTCATTTGTTGATGGACATTGGGTTGTTTCCAACTTTAGGCTACTGTGAGTAATATTGCCATAAACATAGGTGTATAAATATGAGTCTGTGACCCTATTTTCACTCTCTTTGGGTATATATGCACAAGTAGGAATGCCAGGTCAAATTGGCAATTCTATATTTATCTTTTTGAGGAATGGTCAAATTGCTTTCCACAGTGGCTGCACCATTTTACATCCCCTCTGACAATGCACTGAAGTTCTAATTTCTCTGCATCCTCTTCAACCCTCCTTTTTTTGTTTATCTTTTTTTTAAATTTCATAATATCCATCATTGTTATAAAAGAAATTTAAGTAGCCTGTCTCCCAACCTGCAGTCTGACCCAAAAGACCACACACCTATATACACACAGACTATAAGGCTGTTTGGGAATGAAATTAATCCATCTGGAAGTTTAACCATTCTGGTCAACATACTTGACCTACGTTTATCATGATTTTGTGCAATTTGGCCTTTATAACTATATAAAGCTAGTACTACAACAATAAAGCAAAGCAGTTTTGAAACATGATCACTTAAAAAATAAATATCCATGTTTTGTATATACTATGCTTACAATATATCTGCAATCTTTTTTTTTAATTGCAACAAAAATTTTCATTTACGATAGATTATTAAAATTCAAACCACAAGTCTTTCTATCCAAGTGTAATCTATTTATCTGCCTTTAAAAAATCCACATTTTTCTTTTATAGTTATCTGTGTGGGCCATGAAAAAGGTGTTCCCTCTGAGACTGGACCTATGAATTCCTCAGTGTTTCTTACATCATTGATGAGGAGTTCCAGGCAGATTATTCATTTATTACTGTTGTCAGCAGCCTCACTCACAGTATTGGTTGTGAGATTCACTGCCAACGTTCCTTTATCACTGGACTTAGTAAGACAAGCCTAGGTTTATCTTTCATGATAAAATTTCTTTTATAGGCTATCCTGTAAGCCCTGTCTAGAGAAGGCATGGAATGTCACCTTTTTTTACAAGTTGTCATACCTAAAGCTGTGGACCATTTTCCAACTCTTACTTAGTCATTTCCTTTAAACTCTTGGGTAATGTTTGTTTCATTTCCTGAACTTGGTTTGGTATCTAGTTCCATGAGGAGTGCCAATGGTTTTTCTATATTGTCATTTTCTTTTAAGAAGAGTTTATGTTTAAGGAGGGCTGCATGAATTAAAACTTTGTGAGACCACACTCAAGATTTTTAACTTTTTGTATTTCCAGACTACATATAACAAAAGGTATTACCATCAGCCACTGGCAGAACACTCTGAGTTTTATCTAAATCAATCTTATTTCTAGGATGATACTTTCCAGACTTGTTGCCCCAGGGGTATGTACACTTTGACCCTTGGGGTGGGGATGAGGACTTGGAAGAAAGGAATAGCATGGCTGTGGTTGGAGCTGGAAACCTTGGGCCATTCAAAAGCATATTTATAAGGTAGCCCCATGGTCTATAAAACAGAGAAAGTATGCATACATTTTGTTTGGTGTCCGAGTTTGGATCAGTAGTTATGGAATGAGAAGGAATTAGGAACGAAAGCCCAAGAAATGACTAATAGTATTTGTCTTAAATTACCAAAAATATTTTTCTAGTTTTCCATTGGTTAAATTGAAATAGAAATATGTAAGCCTGAAGTCTTTTGGTAAATAATACTACATGCCATTTTTCATTGAGATAGATTTATTTATTTATTCACTTTACAACACAACAATATCTACCTTGTGTCTCCTACTGTGCTAACAAACAGCAGAAATAAAAATAAATTGTAGTTTATTTCCTTTGAGGAATTCATGGTTCAATGAATAATTAGGTATATATTTAAATAAAACATGATAGTGGGCTAGGAATCCCTCTTAAGGCCTGGTGTGAGGAGGTCTGCCTTCTGCCACAACACTTGCTATTATGGTGACAAAGACCTGTATCCCATCAGGGTGAGAGATATGCCTTTGAATATTCTGAACCATTGAAAAGGTTTTTTCTTTTCTTCTCCTTTTTTTTTTTTTTAAGTGCAATTAAGAAGAGGTTATCCTGGGGAATGGGAAACCCACACCCAAAGTGATGGGAAGAATGGGCAATTTCACTTCTCGGCCATGATACATGGTTCATTCTGAAGTTTTGAGGAAAGTGTGCAGACTTTGGACACCTTCTAGGCAATAACCCTGCATGGTAAGGACAACTCCCTACTGCTCTTCAAGTTATCACCCAAATTCTAATTCTAATTTCCCTTCTGCATTTGGATGGGAAACTTGGTAGGAGTTGGAGAAGGTGCATGGAAGGGAGAAAAGCCAATATATGTTTTAAGGGAGGGAGCTAAGCCAACTGTATCATCTTAGAATATATTTCTGTGATGCTTCCTTTGCATTTCCTTTTCTCTGTAGCAGTGCTTCTGTGCCATGAACCTTTATAGCTGCTGATAATTCTCAGAATATTTTAAATAAATGCATAAAATAAAATGTAGAAGTACAAAGGAAACTAATTATATTGAAATGTAGTAATCAAAATATTAGACAACAGTTATGGGGAGTTTCCAGCTTCTGGGAAGGTAGAAATGATATACTTTTCCCTATTCTTTTGACTACATACAACTAAAACACAACATAATGTATAAAACAAAGAAGACTCTGAAAGATATAGAGAAGTAGGAATACCAACTGAAGATTTTAGGATCCAAGGAATAATACAGTTGTTATTTCCCTGGTGTTCTAGTTTGCAAGCTGCCAGAATGTGATATTCCAGAAATGGAATGGCTTTTAAAAAGGGGGATTTAATAAGTTGCAAGTTTACACTTCTAAAGCTGTGAAAATGTCCAAATTAAAGCAAGGCTTTAATCTAAGGCATCCAGGGAAAGATACCTTGGTTCAAGAAGGCTGATGACGTTCAGGGTTTCCTCTCTCAACTGGAAAGGCACGTGGCAGATATGATGACGTCTGCTAGCCTTTTCTCCAGGCTCCTTGTTTCATGAAGCTCCCCCGGGAGCATTTTCCTTCTTCATCTCCCAGGATCTCTGGCTGCATGGGCTTTGTGGCTCTTT
The DNA here is from genome assembly GCA_004026745.1 of Myrmecophaga tridactyla. NCBI lineage: Eukaryota > Metazoa > Chordata > Mammalia > Pilosa > Myrmecophagidae > Myrmecophaga > Myrmecophaga tridactyla. Next base: position 10,455 of record PVIY010026947.1, read on the forward strand.
CCAAAATGTTCCCTCTTTTAAAGGATTCCGGTAAACTAATCAAGATCCACCTGAAACGGGTAGAGTCACACCTCCCTCTAATCAAAAGTAATACCCACTATTGGGTCTGCCACATCTCTGTGGAGATAATCTAATCAAGTTTCCAACATATACTGCTGGATAGGGATTAAAAGACTGCCTCCACAAGATGGATCAGGATTAAAACATGGCTATGGGTGCATAATCCTTTCAAACCAGCACACCTGGGTTCCTATTTATTTATTATAGCAGCTAACTGTAGGTTTACAGAAAAATCATGCAGAAAGTACAGAGCTGCCATATAATCCCTTCTCATACAAATAGTTTTTCCTATTATTAACATTTTGCGTTATTGTGGCACCTTTGTTACAATTGATGAAACAATATTATATTTTTGTACTGTTAACTATAGTACATGGTTTACATTAAGCTTCACTTTTTGCTTTCCTGGGTTGTCTTTTTGCTTTATGTTTTCCAGAATTGGAGCTGAAAAAGCTGGCAACACCGGAATGCCAAGGAGGGCAGACAAAAACTCCAACAGACTTTCATTTTCTCTAGCCAAGGTACTAAGAATGGGAATTCTAGCAACACAGGATATTTTAAAACAATAATTGCTCCACTCCAGTCAAACACCACAGAATAAACCGTGGCCCCACTCATACAGCAAAGGCCAATTGGGGAGGCTAGATTTTCACCCTCTCTAACTAAAAGCTGGGAATGAGGGTGAAGTATCAGTAGAGAACTATCGGGGAATTGAAACTCCCATCAGTTACCAGCAGCAAGAAGGAGAGTTTCTCCTCTTTGAGTGTCAGTGGACGCTGAGTGGGGAATGGGGCTTCTATATCTATTTGGCATTTACAAGTTGTCATACCTTTTCTCCTATTGGAACAATGTCAGAGGAAACAAGCCAAAAGAGAAGACAATAATATCCAGCATCTTATAACATAATACACAAAATATCTGGGTTTTAATAGAAAAATCACTCATCATACAAAGAACCAGGAAAAATACCAATTTGTATGATAAAAAGACAATCAGTAATCAATGGTGAGATAACATGATGTTGGAATTATCTGATAAAAATTTTAAGCAGCTATCATAAAAATGCTTCCACAAACAATCAAACAAACTTGACTCAAATGAAAAAATAGAAAGTCCTGGCAAAGAAATTATATTGTGAAGAGCCAAATTGAAATACTAGGAATGAAAAAATACCATAACCTAACATAAAACGTTCAATGGATGAGCTCAACAGATGAATGCATGAGAAAGAGGAAACAATCAATGAACTTGAAGACAGAATAACATAAATTAGCCATTCTGATGAAAAGAGAGAAAATAGACTGAAAAAACAAGGTGAACAAAACTTTAGAGACCTATGGGACTAAAGCAAGAAATCTAATATGTGTGTGATTGGAATTCTAAAAGGACAGGAGAAAGAGGGTGAGACTGAAAAACTACTCAAAAAAATAATGGCTGAAAACTTTCAAAATTTGGCAATAGAGCTAAGCCTACATACTTAAGGGGCTGAGTGAAATCCCCCAAAAGGATAAAGACACAGAAATCCACACTGAGACACATCATAGTCAAACTTTCGAAACTAAAGACAAAGAAAAAAGTCTTGAAAACAGTGAGAGAAAAACATTTTGCCTATAGATGAAATCCAGTTTGAACAACAATAGACATCTTATTAGAAATCATAGAGGCCAGAAGAGAGTGGCACATAGCTTTTCAAGGGTTGAAAGAAAAGAACTGCTAATCTCAAATTCTATATCCAGTGAAAATATCTTCTATGAATGAGGGGAGTATCAAGACATTCTCAGATGAAAAAAAACTAAGAGGCTAAAGTCCTAAGAGGTGACAATCTCAGTTACCTGGATAAGGAATGCTGTTATGACTAGAATGCGTTCTTCTGACTTCCAATCCACTGTTCTTTCTATGATACTTTGGATATGCAGAGACCAGGAAGTTTTTGAAAAAAAATACAATATATGGTACTTATGAAAATTGGTACTTATGAAATATAATCTGGTTCCATACATTGGCTATATGGTACTTATGAAAAATAATCTGGTTCCATACATTGGCTAGATGGGAAGGGGAAATCTGATTCAAAGAGAGCAATTGACACACTATGAAGTAATGGTGACATGACAGAAATAGAAGGCAAAAATAATGGTAATAGAAATTGGAACAAAGGGGGAACGGGACAGCTAGGAATTGAAGAACACATGGGTAGAACATATTTAAGTTGTATTATTTCTAAAACGGACCTTTGTGTGATAAAATATTTAACTCTTATTCCTAGGATATTGTTATTCAGTCCCACCAAGAATATTCAAATGCTTTGCTTTTAGCCTTTTAAGGATGCATTTTGAGTAGGGAAGTGGTTCTTTTAACAGTTTGTCTTTGCAGAAATTCAAAAGTAATTTACGTTTTTGTCTAAGTAGCAGAAGCACAAAAATCATATCAACATGAAGTTTATTTGGCTTTAAAATCATATCAACAATAACTATGAATTGATCAAATATATCAAAGATACAGGATTGGGAAACTGCTTTCCCCCAAACTTGCTGATTAGCTTTTTAAGGCTTTAAATTTTGTTGTTAATGATATCACAACATTATTTCAGTTCTGCATTTGAGTAGTTTTTTAAAGTTTACAAATTTCCTTCATATGGCTTTTATCCTTTGAACTTCACAGGAAATTGAGGCTGTTACCTCAGTGGATTATTTTGCCTTATGTGCTCAAATGGCCAATTCCTGAGTCCCTGGGATCTCAAAGAGAGAAAAAAGTTTATTCCTAAGCACATAGCAGGAGAACAGAGGTGCTATCAGCCCCAAATCTGTCTCTCCAAACTGCGGTAATTCTGATAGCTTTATCAGAGAAAAAGATGGCCAGGGTTTAGGATAATGAGCAAGTGGTCCCAGATGATGTAATTAGAGGTGATCTCATTATTGAGCCTGTGCAGACTGATTACATGCTTAGTCACAGAACATATGTAAGAAAATACTGGCCTTAATATGATGGACATGATTTTTAGTATTATAATGAAGTTTAGATGACTTGTAGGTTAAAGTCTAAGCTACTGCGCATGTCTGCCGGGCCCACTTGGTTAGCTCCAGTCTCAGTTATTAAGATAACTTTGGACTTGGGAATGGGTTAGTTCTGAACTGACCCATGACCCTTCATTAATAAACATTAGGCGTCGTCTTTAGTGATTACAGGACTCTGAAGTTGAACAACTAGATAAAATGGATACAAAAGAAGGTTAGTCACAAGGTTTTTACAATTTCAAGGTGCAAGATAAAGGTTATACAATCATCAGAGACCAGAGCAGCTAGATTATGGTGGATAAAATGGGTACAAATGAAGTTTATTTATTTTATTTATTTTTTTGTATGAGCAGGCACCAGGAAACAAATGAAGTTTAGTCACAAGGTTTTTACTATCACAGCGGCAGAAGATAAAGGCTATACAATCATTATCAGAGATCAAGGCAGCTGGATTACAATTTACAGAATTCAGGTATTTCCCTCTGTCTACTCCAATATACCAGAAAGCAAAAAAGAATATTTATATAATGATTCAATAATCAAAATAATCCCTTCAATCCTAATTTCTTAGGCTAAGAAATAGGCTGGATAAGTAAACTGTGACTCAGACAAGTGACATTTCCACAGACACGGTTCTAAGAAAGTGGAGCTCCGAATCAAATTTTGTAAACTTATCATTATTAGTTCACTTGAGACTTTCCAGCCATGCTTGAACTGATAAAGAGAACAATATATGTAGTCAGGATAAAAATCATGTATGTCCTGGATTCATTTTAGAGTGGTGCACTTTATCATGTTATCCCCAAGAACTCACTGAGTCATGGACTGCTTGCTCAGGGACTTCAGAATAAGTACAAAACATAAGTTGCTTTCAATGTTGTTTAGCGGATGTCTACTTGGCCATACATCTCCAATTCTTCCTTACTAAGAGGACCCTAATTCTCTTTGGTTATCTACCTCTTCCCTAGCAGATTCCTATTCCTGGCTTAAAGGTCGATAGTGGATCCTGGAGTTTTCATACCCTTTGACAATGATTCTTCAAAAATCTAGGCTTAAACCAATGAGTGCATGATTTCTTTCTGAACTGCTACAAGTTGGGTCAATTAGACTACAGAGAGAGTCTTTTTTTCCATTGCTGGAGGAACAATTTTCCTCTCTCCCATTACTCCATGTGCTAGTGTTTTGTGGCCATGGTGGAAGCCATTCTGTCGGCGAAGTTGACATATTGAAGAGGAAAGAGGGAAGGCAATTCAGAGCAACAGCAGGAGTTCTAACTGTTCTATACGGGCATCCACGTTATCTATGGATTTCCTTATTTTTCAAGCCAGCTTGATTGGGTTTTCTAATAGTTGCAGACAAACTTATCCTAATGATTGACCTAAGCAAGGAAAATGTAGCGACAATTCACTGAAACAGAAGCTCCGTGATGCATTTATTACTTAGCCAAGTACTTGACAATAGGAAGTTCTCACTGAATATTGTTATAATGAGTGAAAGCAACATTCTAATTCTAATTCTAGTTGGCAAGGAAGTCAGTTCCTTTGAAAAGCTGTTTCTTTCAAGTCAAGATTTCCATTAGAGAGGGTCAGCTGTATTCTGGCCAACAATATTTACTGATCTCCATCATATTTAGAAAATTGAATACAGTAATGTTAATAGCTAATACTTAAATAAATAACATTACTATTAAACATCATTTACTAGCACTGTGCTAAGAGTGTTACATATATCAATCCATTTATTTTGCAAAATAAAACAAAAAAAGCCAAAACAAACAAACAAAAACTCTGCGAGGAGGTCTATTGCTATTACTAGAAAAATAAGACATGAAATGTAAATTCATTCTGGTTTACTATTTATCATTTCAGACTTCGCCTTTATTACCATGCTATTCAGTGTGTCAGCTGCTAGGCACGTGTGGCTAGTGTGGACTTAAATGTGTGTTATAAAATACACTAGATTTTGAAGAATTAATAAGAAAAAGAGTTTAAAATATCTTGTCAATAATTTATTATACTGATTACATGTTGAAATGATTATACTTTGGATATATCAGATTATGAGAATTTATTAACAGAATTAATTTCAGCTGCTTCTTTTAACTTTTTAAATGTGGCTATGAAAAAAATGTGGCTATGAGAATACTTTAAATTACATATGCAGATTACATTATATTGTTTTGTGTTATAATTACTTCATATATTACATAATTTTTGGACAGCATTACTTTACTGATTTGCTGTTAAGTGCTACCTTTCTAGGTCTTTTTTATGTTCTGTAGATGTCAAAAAGCCTCAAAATTGAGGGATTACTTCATTAATATTAATACTTTCAAAATCAGAAGGATTACTAAATTTGTGTCTAAAAGTAACTGTGATGACAAAATTTATTTCTGAAATTATGACATTATTAGTTACTCTTAAAATGTTACTCATTTGATTAGGACTTTTGTAGAATGTTATTGGCAATTAGAACTACAGGATTAGTGAAGTTCTCGAATTTGAAAACAGAAGTAGAGAAAAGAGGTAGAAGTTTAAGTTCTGACATTTAGGTTACCAGGATTACTGGTTACTTCCGTAAGAAATCTGTCCCTATGGGGAATATGTTGGTTTGAGCCAAATGGAGATTTAAGACTGTAACCTGCCCTGAAAGCAGGGTGAAGGTGTACCGAGGAGAAGCTGCTTTTCAAACCAAAGCTTTATAGCTAGTCTTTCTCTCAAACTATGTCATGGCTCATGTAAATTGTGTAGTTTTTCTTAGTTCTTTCAACAGTGCAGCTCCAAAATACCCTTTTACCTGTGGTTGCATTCTGAAGCAAAAGAGCGAATGAGGGCAGGCCACGGTGGCTCAGCAGGCAGAGTTCTCACCTGCCATGCCGGAGACCTGGGTTCGATTCCTGGTGCCTGCCCATGCAAAAACAAACAAACAAAAAGACTGAATGAGAGACTAATCTGTGATGAAGGTAGGAATAGGCCTATGAGATTAGAAGCTGCAAATGCACTTAAAAGGAAAAATCAGACCCCTTCCCTTAAAGTAGAGACACCAGCAAATTGTTTCTGCTCATTCTCCCGCCTGGCCCATTTCTCTTTTTCTTTATTTTGATTTTGTTGTGACGTCGGGACATGTCTAAGAGATACGCCAGCTAAATAAACACATAGACTCACTACTAAGGGAAGTTTCTGTATAGGTCAGTGTACTTTTCAAACCACATAAATATTAGATTAACTTGGGATTCAAGAAAGCCTAATGTTAGGACCTTGTCCAAGATCCACATAGTTTATTTTGATTCTATTTTTAATTTACAAGGCAAAAATGTAGAGCCAAAAATGAAAAAAACTATGTCAACTATTTTTTTTTTAAATTAGTTCAGTAAATTTAAGTGAAGCCATTTATATTACTGTGGGCATTTTTACATAAGAGTTTGTAAATCAATCAATTAATAACCTAACCAGTTAATCAAAGAAAAATGGTCACTGAGTAGCTTTCATGACCGTAACTTTACCAGTTATTTTGAAAATAAAATATAGCAAGAAAAAATGGTAAGTTACTGACTAGTTGGGAGATAAAACTGACACACTCTTGGGAATGGGATTACTGCTTGATCAGGACCTTGAAAATGAGTAAATTTTAAGAGAAGAGAAAGCAGTTCTAAACAAGGGGAACAAGAATAAATAATAGGAAGAAGAATAATATATCTCAGGGACAATAAGAACAGCCAGAATGGAATATTTCTGATCAGTAGTGGGAAAAATGGTTGAATGGACAGAGAAAACCAAATCATAGAAAATTTCTAATCTTTGGCTTTGGAGCTTACATTCTTTGGGAGATACCAGGGAGTTTGTAACTTGTCTGGGCTTAAGAGTAATGTAGTAAAATCAGTGTTCAAATAGCATTCTAGGGAATCAGTAGAAGACAGGATTCAGGCCTATTAGAGCCTACTGCTGAGACCTAGAGGAGCTAATGAGAACGTCAGAGGGTAAGAACTGGTTCAAGTAAGAGAAGGGAAAGATGCCTTGGAAATCCTGAAGGAAGATTTGCTAGGGCCTGACAACTTGACTGGTTAATGATCTTACAGAAATGTAGTTTTAAGAAAAAACAGAGTGTAATTGTTAGTTATGCTATTAGTAAGCTATTTTCAGTTCCTTTCCTTATCGATAGATGACTATCTCTTCTATACTTTTACATCATTCTTGTCCGGAGAAAGCCTTCACAAATACTTGCCAAGAAATGACGAAACATCAAATATACCATGCCCCCAGAAATATTTGTCCACAAAAATATTGTAGCACCATGTAAGATATAATTCTGCTCTCCCCCTTTCCCTTTAGATGTTCCTACACCCTGAAGGTTTTCTCCTTCAGTTTTATCAAATTCTACTGATTCTTTAAATCTCATAAAAATGTCATCACTTTAAGTGCATTTTGATTCATTCCAGCTAAATATATTTGCACTTATTTTTAATATATATTTATTCATCCACTGTATCCCACCTTGTGTTTTAATTTTTGTACACTTCTTTCCTTAGATATTTCATTGGCACCTCTTGGAGGACGGGTCTCATGTATAAAGATACATGTATAAAGATACATGTATAAAGATACATGAGATATACATGAGATAAATATAAAGATATTTATTCCTTGTATGGCTCAGATCAGTGTTCTGCCTAGAACAAGTGATGTGTAATTCACTGTTAAATTGCACTGAATTGTTTAGTGATATTGTCCTAGTTCAGGTATGTGGCATTTCTCATCTGGGCGATTATTGCAGTCTCCTTACAGATCTCACTTCCTCTAATCCATCCTTCATGTTGTTGCCAAGGTTATTTTTAGAAATTTTAGGTGTGACTGGTATCCCACTCCTCAGGATAAAATCCTAACCTGCACCACGCGAGGCCTTCTATCATCTGGTCCTGGGCTACATTTCCAATTTCATTCTGCACCTTTTTCTCTACTTACTGTGTGGTCTGCTCATGCTGGATCATGGGCCATAAATGTCAGCCCACATCTTACTCCTTCTAGGGATTTCTGTTTTTATTACTCAGGTAACAGGTGCTCCTTTGGGTAGTTATCGCCTTGAGCAACTCTAAACTGCTTCTTTGCTAGGATGTAGAAAATTAGATAGACCTCATCTGCTTGCCATTGACAAAAAGGCTTTCTAAAGTTGTCATAAAGTTGATTGTAAAAGTTTGGAAATGAATAGAGGTGATAGTAGCACATTACAGCGAGTGTAAATAATAGCGGTGACATGTGGGTGCAACTGTGGTTGAAAGGGAAAGTTTAGAGGCGTGTATGTCACTAGGAGGAAAGCCAGAGGATGAAACATGGGGCTGTTTAAGACAGTGAACCTTCTTGACGGTGAGAATGTTCTAGAATTGATCGTGGTGAGGGATGCGAAATTCCGTGAGTTTACTAGAAGACATTGTACACTTTAGATGGATTCCATGGTATGTAAATTTATCTCAATAAAATTGCTTTAATAAAAAGATGTGTGAGCCAGACACCTGGAATCCCTGTGTCTGTCACCATTTCCTGATCAACAGTGGTAATGCTCTTTATAAAGTCAGCCTACATCCCTCTTTAGCTGCAATTTTGAACAAACTGAGAAATAGTATAGTGCCTCACACAGAGGCAGGTACCCCACAGTCTCCACACTCTCCAAATGCACAACACACTTCCATCTACAACAGCTCTAACAACACAGAGAAATTCGCAACCACGGTGTGTCTTCATTCTCTGATTCTGCCAAGTGAGAATCATTGCTATAAATGGTCACATATTGTGATTTAAAAAAACACCTCTATACCAAAGTTCTGCTTCCTATGAAATTCAGGGTGATCACTTTAAGCCATTTCATTGTAACTCAATTATTGCCTCTCTTGCGTACACATGACAGATAACACAGTTTAAAAAAAATTTTTTTTCAGTACAAATATATGAAATTACTATGCTTTGAAAACTTCCTGGGCTTAAAATAAATGAAAAATGGAATGCTATCAAAATAAATGGACTGTAAAAATTACTGTGGGTCCTAAATGCATGAACTCTGAGAAACTGGAACATTAAGTGATATTTGTGAAAGCATGTGGTTTCTAATCTTAAATCTATTTCAGTTTGTTCCAAACTAGAGAACATTGGAGAATGCCACCTGAGAAAAGCCTGTGCTTAGAGCAGCCTTGAAAAAGTCAAACCTCCTTTTATTTGTTACTACAATATGGCTTCTACATCTACTAAATATCCAAAGTCATAGATAAAACGCTTGGTAAGAGGTATTTGTTCTTTGGTAGAGGAAAAACTTCTGCAGCCATATCCAAACATTTGAGGCAATGGGGCTTTTAAAATCTAGTTCTCATTTTTTTTGTGCAATGGTAGGTACTTCTAGTTTCCCCCAAATTTATTTACAAGACCTTTTAATACTCATTCATTCATTCAGCCAATAATTTTGCTGCTCCTGTTGCATGCCAAGCACTGTGCTAGGTGTTGGGATTTACTGATGAGAAGAAAGACACAAGGTGCTCAAATCATGACATCCACAATCTAGCAGGGAATGACATAGAATTATCAGATAATCATATAAAATAACATGAATTTGTAACTCTATTAAGTGCCTTATATTAGAGATCTATTGTGCTATCAGAACATCTAAAAGGGGTTCTGACCTAGGTAAAGAGGTCAGGGAAGCTGTCACTGAGGAAGTGAAAATTGAATTGATAAGTGGATGGATGATGAGTAAGAGCTAAAACTGCATTTCATGTAGGACTATTGCATGCAAAGGCCCTTTAGGGTCAATAGATGCTGCTCCTACAAGAGAATGAAAGCAGACTGCTGGTGTTGAGAGATCTGGGGGGAACATGGTGAGGACAAAGTTGGAGAGGAGGGAGGGCCAAACCATGCAGGTATTAGGTTGCATTAGGGATATTGCCTTTATAGTAATTATTTGGGAAACCTGTTAAGGGTTTATAAGCAAGAGGAGACAAGATCAAATTTATGTTTTGAAAGGATTCAAGAGTTAAAAAGCAGGGAACACCTTGCAATGGTGGGAAGGCTGAATGTGACGAGATGAGTCAAAACTACTGCAGTCACCCAGGCAGCAGGTGACGGTATCTGTGATCAGGGTGATGGAGAGAAGAGAACAGACTGGAGAGAAACTTAAAGCAAAATAAATAGGTCTTGTTGGCCAACTGGATTTATGGCATGATGCCTGGGTGCCTATTTTGGCCAAAACCTTTCCAAATAAAGGATCACGCAGACCTAACATATGTTTTCTCCTAAGAAATTTCTACTTCAGTGACTCTGCAGAAACCATTTATTCAACAAATATTCACAGAGCACCTATCATATTTTGGGTGATGATGATACAGGAGTGGCCAAGGCAAAATCTTTCAGGAAGCGTGTGCCTGTGTGGGCCAGAAAATCCAGTTGATGTTCAAGTGAAACAGTGTTTAAACTATTGAAGTTCATGTTTTTCTTTCGGAAAGTTGGAAATAAATACATCTAGTTCTTTCCAGTTTTTAGAGCCCCTTACCTCTGTGACAACCTGACGGAACCAATGAGATGGACAGGAAGGTACAAAAGGAGAAGCAGGGGAAGGTAACCCCAAAACTCCAGAGATTCCAGAAGCTTTGAGGAGCTAAGTCAATGTAGAGACTGAGGTTTTCTGAGTCCAAGATGAGGGTCCCCTTCCTCTTTTATTAAAACCCTAATCAAAGAGGTTGAGAGAGTAGCCTGCTAGAGAAAAGTTATTCCTTTATAAATAGCCAGTTAAAAAAATAACACTGATTCAAGGTCTGCTCTGTTAAGAAAAAGAGCACATTTGGGGATTAACTCTAAGAAAAAAAGTACACTTCCTCTGTCCTCATCATTAGCTGAAAAAAAACCCACCAGATTCTCTCTTGGCCAAATGAAGGCAGGAGAATCAGGAAAATCCTGATATTACGTATCAATTATCATGGAAATAAACAATTTCAGGTATCTTAGAAGCTTATGCCAGTACACTGTGTGGGAACTTGGAACCAAGGGAAAGATAGTAACAAAAAGGCAGTTTACATTACCTATGTTCGGCTCCTTTCTTCACTTGAGAGGTTTGGTTTTATGAATAATTTTGGTGCTTTTCTTCACTACATTATTTTACTTCTCAGATTTAACTGGTTCTTAATATTCATGAAGGATTTCAGGGCAATGTTCTTTTGCTTTCATTAATATTAAGCTTGACTTTTACATTATAATAGAAACCTTGATCCCAAGACGTTCCTAAGGATGTGATCTGATGTCCATTGACCTACGAAATGCTTAACAGCTTTGAATAACAAGGGATAGGAGGCGTCTTCCCTGCCACTATTATTTTTCAATTCTGAGGACTGTCAATTTTCACTGAATAGGCCTATTAACTGCGACACTTCTCCATTAACAGGAAGAATGAGATGCTTTCACCTTGTATCTGTTATATTTCCACTTATATTGAAAAAAACAAAACCAGAAAACCACATCTGGACTCCAAGTGTCTGATGACATTATTTATCAAAATTAATTTATTAAAAGTATTCAAGGACCACTTCAAAGATTAGCTGCCTTCAAGACAGTTTTTGGCACTCATAAGGACACTGCAGTTTTCTACACAACCACTCATTCGATTTCACACACCATTTAACACTTCAAACACAGACTGTTTCAGTTTTAGCGTTACATGAGACAACAGTTCTGATGATCTGTAGTCAAAATGCACTACAATACTCTTGCACGTAAACGTTTTAATACTTCCTACTAAAAAAAAAAAACCAAAACGGCTACGTGGCAACATGGATGGATTTAGGGAAGGATGTACACTAGCTAAGGCCACATAATCCCAGACCTATTGATTTTAAGTGCTTCTGGATCAACTATATCATATGGTGTCTTTCACTTCACATCCCTGCATTTCCAGTGTGAGATGCACCATATTCAGAGCACATGTTCCCTCCGTGTTCTATGCACAGTGAGGGAAGTCATTTCAATGCAAGCTTCTCTACACTGTTACCAGCTTCCTCATTCACTACCCAACTTTGAATCAATAGTTCTGAGTGATGTTTCCTAAACACCCAGGCTGAATTCAAGGTCAGTCGTTTGGGGTTTCGGCAGATCACAGCCTTTCCCCTTAGGAAAAAAATGCAAAGTTCTCCATTTTTTGGCCCCCTTTTTCATCTCATGTTGCATGGGGCTCTGTAGTGATCTGTGGCTTTTTACACAAGTCTTGGTAGAATTCTGATTCCAAGAAACGGGGATAAGAGTTGTTCTCCATCAAGCTGTATACCCTCTTCTGGGCAGTTGTAAAGCAGCCACTTGTAGCCTCTTGTATATTTTGAGCAATCAATGTTTTGGTTTGAAAGTCTATGTTTATCTGAAATAAAACAGAAAATTGGTTTAGTCAATACTCAGAGCTAGAGATATGGAAATCTATTTAGTATCTGTAAAAAGCAAAACAAACAAAAACCCCAAACTATAATGTCTGATTAGCTTCCCCCAGGCAGTCCTTGGAGAAACCTCAGTGAAAACTAGGATGGGGAGGAGGGGATGGATTCCTCCTACCATCACTCCCCATCCTTTTATTTTGACATCCCTTTGGTTATGATTTCACTTTGGTGCTAAAAATGTTAAAAATATTTTTCACTGTATTAGTGAAAGGAGGAATTTTTTTTTTTTTTTTTTTTTTACCTCTTTTGGAGCTTCCTTTTCTATGAAGTCAGTATATATTTTCCTTGCTTTTGAGGACAGCTTTTGGGGTGACTTGGTTTTTTTGAAGTCTTCACAGGCCAGCCAGAACTCAATATTTTCTTCACAGAATTCAGATTTTAAAAAAGCCCTGAATGCAGCAAGACCATCTGAAGGAAAAAAAAAAAGCATGCACAATGTGGAAAAAAAAAAGTGACCAAATAATCCCTTATTTTTTTATTTGTAGTACTTTCCCTCCCCCCCATATTTTAATTACTTCTAAATGATAGTAATTTTGTAGATTTCACTCAAACTTGTAATCCTCAGAATCTGGCTCTTTAATTTAAAGGCTAAGATGCCAGCAAAGAAACTGTTTATGGTGGCACACTGCTATAAAAATACAAAAACTTAACTTTGTTATCAATGCAAAATAAATATTTACAGGAGAGCCATATTCTCTGGGAACTAAGCTGTTAGAAAATATTGTCTGCAATGGAAAAGCTGACTAACCCTTAAACTAAGAGTAACTGCCACGTTAATTTTTTTAAGCTGATTTTCCCTCCATCTTGACTGAATATATGGTTAAATATGGTCTAACCCTGGAAACATCGGAAAATAGAAAACAAGAAAAAATTTGGCCTTATGCTACAGTGACTGCACAGTCTAATTCCCATCAGACAAACTGCTGTTCTGTTGGGTGGATACTACCTTCCTAGACTCCTGCGACACTTGAAATGGATCAGACACAAGAAGTTAAGGATCAAACATAAGAAGTTAACTTACATTTACTGGCTAGCAGCTCATCGAATGCTTCTGACCACAGCTGTGCTTCCTCTGGAGAAGGCCTGCAAGAGAAGCGCTGCACATTAGCTTGCGCACATCAGAGTTCCTCTTTTCAGCCCAGCATCTACAGATTCATATTTGTAAGTACAGGATTTTTTTACTTACTTAATAAGAGTTTGCTGTTTGTTCTTCTTCCCGGTTTTGGGCTTCCCAGGAGTAGAGGAATTTTGCAAGAAGTAGCTCAAACGGGTCTTCCAATCTTTTAAACTTAAAAAAACAAAACCAAAACCCAGGTTACTCACTAACAGGCAACCCTTGAAAAAATGCTACTGCAGCTGAATGTATTTCTACCAAAGTCATCCAGTAGCTACAGACAAACCAAATAAGACCAAGTAATTTCTCTCCAAGTAAGACAAATTTCACCCACTTACTGTTAAATCCAGTTTCATCCATCAATCTGAACATAACAGTTTTATAACTAATGGAAGGACTACCTTAAATCATTTAAGTCACCAGGTATTTTAATGAATTATTTCTTGTACTTCAAAGGGCAGGTGCTACTTCTGGCCGGCAAAAGGCAGGCCGTTTCTTTGCAAAGCTAAGTACAACTCTAGGACATTCCACCCTTAATGAAAACAACAGAGGAACTGCCTTTAACTGACCCATTTATTTTCCTTCCACTCTTAAAGCAAGAGATTCCCAAAGTAAGCCAAAGGCTGCGTACAAAGAGGCGTGCGTGATTTCTCTCTCTGGTCTCTGCTCAACTACAGCACGGATTTTAAGCAGATGCTGCAGAACAATCATTGGTTACACAGTCGTGAGTGGGTGAGGTCTACTCTTCAATTAAAAGGCAATAATAGCTTCAAGAGGAGTATATTCAGAACCAGCATCAGCTGCATAAGCTGATCAGTACTCAATGTTGGGGACGCGCTTCGGCCGCAGCTGATATTTAATCTCTGATGTCATTTTAAATGCAGGGGACAAAAACAAGAAAGACAAAATAAGCCGCGATTTCCTGGCGTCTACCAACTACCTGGTCATCCGTCGTTCATGCAACAAAAATAACTATATACCCCCCCAATACAGATTTAGCCTTAATTTGGCCAATGAACCTTTCCACAATTTTTGTTCCTGCAGAGACGCAGGCGATATCGTTTCCTACGGTCAAAGCCGAAACCATTCTACCGCATTTGCACAAACGGGGAGAACGAGCCCTGCAGGGTGGGAGCTGGTACTTACATGGTCCGCTTCATCTTCTCCCGCTTCTCTTCGCTCTTGGGGCCGCTGCCAGCGTTTTTGTCCATAGGTCTGCAGTCGTGCTGGACGGCCAAGAACATAGCACTTTGCATTATCGTCCTCTCGAGCCAAGAGCCTGCGCTCGGGCGCGCGCAGCGCTATTTATGAGAGGCAGAGGCGTAGGGACGGAACCTCCCGGCGCCTGCCCCGCCCCCAGGGGGCGCGGATTGGTCGCCTGACGGGCACGGGGCGGGGCCAGCGCGAGCTCGCGGCCGCCACGGCCTCCACCGAAGGGTCTCGTAACGGGGGCGCTGCTGACGTCGGCGGCGCCCGGCTTCGTGCGCACTGGAGCCCAAATGGGCGGCTAGGCGGGGGCCGCGGTGGGGCGAGAGTTCTCCCGGTGACAGGTCGCCGGCGACCTTTGCTAGGGGTGGCGACCTGGTGGGATCCGCGGCTGTGCGGGTGGGCTGCCCCGCCCCTGACCCCCCCCGGACGTGTTCCTCATCCCCGGAACGGGAGTGATGACTCCCCAGCGGGGAAGGGTGGCTTGCTGCGAGCCAGAGTGCCATTGCCTCGTATTGAATTAACAGGCTTTTCTTCCTCGTTGGAGTGCGCGCCCTGTGCCTGCGCCTCATTTGTTGTTTACACAACTGCCCTAGCGACTCAGCTGAGACCATCTGTGGAGTAAACCCGGGCGCCGGGGAGACTCTCGCCCGTGCCTCTCCTTGATTTGCTGGAGGAAACTGCACAGGAGGGACCTGAAACCTTGACGGCCCGTGGGCTTGTGGTGTGACTTGTTCTACAGCTCGCCTAGGCATTTGGAATATTTTGGGGAATGAACATTAGTCAGGGAGGGAACAGGAGAAAGTGACTATCAGATGACAGGGCTGAAATTGCTTTTGCATTCTGAGCTCAGCCACTAGACACAGCTGGGTACGTTCGTGGGATTGCGGGGTTATTCCTCAGGGAATCCCAGGCCTCCTCTCTTTCCAAAACAGGAATCACTGATCTCTTTATGGTGACTTGAGAGAGAGGGAACCATCGAGATCTGGAGGCTGGAATGTACCGGAATCATTCTAGTAGGCAGAATTTCCACGAGTCATTTTTGGTTGGCTTAGAGTTTACCAGAACACGTAATTAGAAAAAGGAAGGAAAATTTAATAGTTTGCTTAAGTAAGTTTCATGTGTTCTTCAAAAACTCATCTCTGTCTACTCCTGCAGTCTTTAAAGTAGCTTAATTAGTAAGGAGAAATAGATCACCTCAGCCACAGAATGATTTGATTTTGGGAAACAGCATTGCCAGAACTGTAACGTAACTGGAAAATTCAAGTGGTTTTCCCACCAAGCATCTAAGTCGACAATAAGATTAACAGCAAGCTATTGGCTGGCCTGCAAATATTCTCCCAACTTTGCATTAGAACTGTTAAAAGAAAATTGGAACTAATGACCTTGTTTTTGACAGTATTTAGAGCTCCATGTTTGATGAGGAAGCAAAATCTGCAATCATTACTAAAGAAAACAGTTAGGTACTCTGTTATGGAAAGGAAAATCAGATTTTAGTAGCAGATGCTATAAAATGTTTTTGAAATGTGAGAATGTCATTTTTCTCTAGTATATTCCCTTCAACTCTAAAAGACTTCACATTTCCTCTTTTTTCATTTTCTGTTGATTTAATATCTAAATATTAAATATGTCCAATATGTGGGTCACTTGCCTTTTCTTGGTTCAATATTTGTTTCACTTAGAACCTAGAATAGTAGAATTCACTCATAGACAGTTGAAAACAAGGGTTTCTGACAAGGATGCAGCAGGGAGAGAGAGCTGACTTGGTGCTAAAAAACCTAATTGGGCTCTCAGCTTAACCAATAAATACTAAGTAACTGTTGGGGCAGTTGCTCCACCATCTCCTTGAGCAGCAACAACTCATCTGTAAGGAAAATAATATGTCTTTCTTGCTAATCTCATGGGATATCATGCAAATCTTATGTGAAAGTCCTTTATAAATTCTGAAGTGCTATAGCAAAACTCGTTATTAATTTGTATATGTGTGGAAAAGGAAGTGTTCAGAGATAGAGCTATTCATGGTGGAAAAATAAAGTATTAACTCAGCTAATTAGGTTATGAATACTTAAGTACTGTTAAAATAGAAAGATAATGTCATAGAGATTTGTACAGAATCAAGTTTATAACAGATAGTTTTAAATTAAATTTTTTGAGAAGTTGTAGGTTTACAGAAAAATCATGCAGAAAATACAGAGTTCCCATATATCCTTCTCCACATTATTATCACCTTGCATTAGGGTGGTGCCTTTATTGTAATTGATGAAAGAATATTATTATGATTGTACTATTAACCACAATAGCTATTTAATAAGTGCTCTCAATATGACAGGAAAATAAGCAAACATTAACATTTCAACTTACCAGAGATTTCCAAGTCACAGAGGTTCAATCATCTCAACATAGTCACAAAAGTGAATATACATGTATGCATGTAAACAGCTGGTGTTTAAATATAGACTATCCTGAGTGTTCAGTAAGTGTTTAATATATTTGCTTTTTTCACAAACCCTTTTCAAATTAACAACTGATGTTAAATGGCAGAATTTTTTTTTCCCCTGAAAATTATGTGGTTGATTGATAAATCTGAAGTAAATGTTAAGAGTTAAGGCAATACCTGCTACGGACTGAGTAATCTTTGTGAAAAAGGTACCTCCTTAAAGTGGCTTTTTAAAAGATTAGCAGACCTTTAGTACTATAATTAAAGGAAAGGCTACAACATTTGGTGACGTCCCTTTTCTTGTTGTCATCTTTTTTTGTTTGTTTTTGTTGTTATAATGACTTTTAGGTAAATGGGATTGCTCAAGATGAGCATGACACATTTTCCATTCTGCGGTGGAGGAGGAAACAGCGGAATAGGTTTGCACAGCTAAACCGCAGCTTGAGAGTGACTTAACCATCCATTTTTCAGGTTGACTCTACCATGCCCTCTACTGGAAAGGTTCTCTGATTGAACACATTAGCGGTATAGGTTCTCAGTGTGGTTCTTGAGCTTGTTTGGTATTTGTTTTAAATTTCAAAAAAGGTAAACAAAAAATACAAATTTTTAACAATACCAAGGGAAAAATATGACAAATGTCCCCTCTGTCATATTCCGTTATTTTCCCACCTCCCACTCTATACTAGCCATCATTAATCAAGTTTTATTAATCATAACTAGCAAAAATATTTATGCATAATAACTCCCATGTTTTAGACATTTAGGAACTAAGATACATGGTTTAAAAAAGCGCAAAGGGATCATACTTTCTATTAATCTGTGCTTTGATTTTATCTAGGTTATCTTAGTTCCTGAATTTGTAAAGGCTATAAACCTGTCGCTTACCTTATGAAATCTTTCATGTGTGGTAAGTTTAAAAAAAGGAAGAAAAAACTAGAAAATTAAATCCTGTGTAGTAAAGGGTATGATGAGTAATTGGAAAAAATGAAAACTTTCAGTACTCAGTGGACTATATTTGAGGAAGTGTGATGCCTTTTTTTTTCGTCAAATTTAACTTTTGTTAGTGAAGTATTCTTTTCATCAAGTGAACAGAAGACCAGACAAGATTCTGTACTCAATTCCTTCCCCCAATAGGAGGTGAGATTTAAAAATCATGTCTTTATTACAATGCAGTTTCCTATTCAGAAGCTGAAAAGAGAGAAAATTAGTGTCTTTGTCACGAATGAGAGGTTAAAGAGAATACTTGACATGCATTATAGAAGAGTTAATAATTTTTATCAATTCTTATATTGATAATTCCGTTTAGAACCCTTTCTTGGTTCTGCCATGAATTTATCCATGGTATGAAGTGAATTGTACATCTTCAAATGCAGGCAGGGCCAACTTAAATTTAATAGGCCTTTCCTTACTGAGCACCTGAATTCCCTTTGGAAACCAATGACAGGAACATCATGAAGTTTTGTTTTACATTGTTTTCTGAATAAAAACACTAACGTATATTGAAATACCACTAAACTTTTTTGTTATTAGACCTGTAAGTTAAAGAACCATAAATATGAGGTCTAAATTTGGGATTTATTTCCATTGTATGCTCATTGCTTCTTTCTCTTTTGTGACATTGGGCTACACAGAATCCCAGGGGAGAGTAAGTGGTTATAAATGCTTTTTTATAAATATTGCTCTATTTATAACCAGTAACTGCTCTAAGATAAATAGGTGGCATATTTTCTACAAAATATAGAGGCAAGGCTAGGAATTTTTTTTTCCTGGAAGTTCTTTTGCCTGGGATTTTAATTTCTGTGCATTGAATTTGTAGAACGTCATTACATGTGTACGTGTGTGTGTATTAGGGGGCAGTTCTAGCCCAGCCTGCTGCCTTTCCCTGGGACCCACAAATACGTCCTGTGCTCAGGACCAAGTATGTCAGCCTGGCAGGATAAAACACAAATCCCTAGTAGGTAAGGGGACTGCTAGTACATTTCTTCCCCTGTTGTTTTGAGCATATGTAAATGTTTCAGGTGGGCATGTTTTACTACATCCAGCTAACATCCAGGTGGTATATTTGTCTCTGGAGGGGAGGGGGTGGAGTTGCTCCACTGTGGCAGCACACAAACACAAGAAAAAGGGTATTGTGCTTAGAACAGCATCCTGCTTAGTCCATGGATTGAGACCTGCTGGCTATGGGGAACCAGCTGACCTTACTTCGTGGAGCTGGTGAAGCTGACCTTGCTTTGTCTCTTCTGTATGTGAATAAAATGTCTTTCTGTAAATGCCTGTGTGAGTTTTGCTTTTGCTGGAGATCCAACCCCTGTATTGGATTGGGTTGACGTCTTTTTAGATGCTCTTCATACACACACACACACACACACACGTATATAGTTATATATAGATATTGTATATATATTATTGAATGTACTGTTCTATTGACTGTTTTTTTGAAAATTTGGGATACTAAGTTCATAATACACAAAAATTCAAATGCCTATTTAAATATCATTCACTGAGAATTCCCTATCCCTCCCTTTTTTTTTTTTGCATGGGCAGGCACCAGGAATCGAACCCAGGTCTCCAGTATGACAGGTAAGAACTCTGCCTGCTGAGCCATTGTGGCCCATCCCCCATTCCCCCCCCCCATTCTTAAGGTATGTAATAGGGGTGTTTTTCATTTAGTAAATAAGGAATCTGTTTATATTGGTAATGACTATTCCAGTGTAGAGACTATTAATCTATTTTAGACATTGGTTTTCAAAGGCCTTTAATCCTTTTTAAGAACCTAAGATTTTGTGAATTTTCTCTCCCCAACGCATTTTTTTAAAACAAACAAAAAATCCCCAAATCTCAATGGAATTAATTAGAAAAAGAGCAGTGCTTTCAAATAGATGCCAGTAGTTCTTGACACAATATCAGAAGTGGTAATACAAAATATAGATAATATCACGCTACGAAATAGTCTGAAATGCTGGGCTAATGGCCCTAGATCCCACAATCTTCCCGGTTTTAAAAGACAAAATAAATTTACATTTCTTTTCATAAATCATCCTTAGAGAGTAGCAAGATGGCTAGAAGGTTTGTCCGTAATTGGGAATCTTGTCTTTTGGTTTCAGCTCCTTGGTGTTTTAACTATGACCTCAGGCAAACCTGTTATCCTTCATGGGTCTAGGCTTCTTATATTTAGAGTGATAGTACTTATAGCACCTTTCCTTTGCAAGCAAGTTATAAAGAAAATAGTGTTGTGAATGCCCTAATCAAGTTGGTTGATGATGATAACTTAGTGCTCAGAGCTGGCCTTCAACAAAACTTTACAATAGAACTAGTCTTGTGTAGGTGATTGTTTTTCCCATTTTGTTGGCACTTTCCTCTGTACTTGCTGTTCGGTGCTGCTTCTAGGGGGGCATGTCTCATAGGCCTGTGGTCTCCTGGTAACACCCTATCTTGTATTTTCATTCCTTTTCGGCACCATCAAACCTTCCCATTTAACCACTTAAGCTTTGGATTATTGCTTCTTTTCCCTTCCGACCCCATATCCCATTCAAATGGATACTTCTTGTTGATAGAACATGAATAAACCAGTTTATGCCATAAGCTAATGTTTTAGTCTGCCCAGTAACTTGCTTACATTTTAACTGGAGTTTTCTGGAGAAAAGATATTAATCTAAAATAAGAACCATAATATGATAGATTGTAATAATAGTTTACATTTTTATCAAGAGCTTATTCTGTGTTAGTTAAAGAGTTCTTATAGTTTAAAAAAAGAGACTTGGGAAAGAGAAGATTTTGTATGGAAATCCACAAAAACACAAAGAAAAAAGCTCATTTTATGTTTAGCTCTATTTATGCATTATATAAATAGATAATGTTGGCATAAAGTTTAGGATAATTTCTCATCTAAATGCTACAAATTATAATAATCACTGAAACTAAAAATACAAACTTGGATTCAGTTTATTTATACAACATCACCAAAAATATGAATTCTAACTATTAAATTCAGGAAAGATTATTTTCTGAAAGCAACAAGCAAGTTTGTTGAAATTCAAACCACACTATTACTGTCAACATTATACAAGAGTTGGTTATATTTCCATAACAACCTACATAATTACATTTAAAACAACATATGGGTGAAATACTATATTTACTTGCAATGGAAAAATAGTGTAAAAACAATAGCCATTGTACATACATAGTATGTTCGTTATATACATTCTTTTAATTCCTTTGCTTTTAGAGAGGAGAGGTACCCCCACCCCCATTTTAAACTCATATTTATTTAGTTAACTATATTAGCTTTATAACTGGAGTAAAGTAAGCCCTTGGCATAGTATATTTCATATTGTTAAGCAGCCTCAGTATAATATTATACTTATGCCATCTAGAAATAGAAGAAAAGGAACAACTTTCTCAGGTAATTATACTTTAAATAGTTCACAGTTATAACGTATGATTATAATCCTATAAAGCTTCTATTTGAGCCATTATATAAAAGCAAAGGAAAATCCCCACAAATTTACTAGAGAGAGAAATAATATCTTGCAGTGGTTCTGGATCTTCAGAGTTAGATCCACTGGAAAGTAGATCAACTTGAAAAATGACTCACTTCTCTTTTCCAGTTGTGTGGGCAAAAGACTGAATGGAGAACTAGGTGAAAAGATGTTTCTTGTTACCAGTGCAGGATATTATGGGCCAATAAAGTGCTCCAGGGGGAGAGGATTTTTAGAGAAGTTATCCTCACTCTCCAGAACAGGTGGAAGGACAAGGGATCTTAGGCACTGCCCCTGGCACTGTTCTGGAAGATCTGTCTGACCTCTGACAATCCGAAGTGGGGGTCTACAGCCTGGGCCAGGACAAGCCTCATTCACCTGAAGGTTTGAATTAAAAGAAGGTCCCCAGTGTCTGCCAGTTCAAGGAGAAACAGAACAAGCTCTGTCTTGTTCCTTTGAAAGACCTGAAGCTTTAAGGTTGAAGGTGGCTTGAATGAGGGATCTTGCTTCTGTGGTCTGACCCTGCGTGTTAGTTCTAACTAGGTCTGGACCCTGGATGCGTGAGCCATGACTGCCTGATACTTTGTCTTTCTGTGGAGATTTGTTTATTTGTTGGGTTCCATGATGGTTCTCAGGGGTCTGTTCCATATGCTCCACTGGGAACATTGGGGATATAAGGATACTTTTAGGAAATGTTTCAGTTCTTGCTCAAAGACTTTTTTTGTCTGATGTATACATTTTCCTTTTTTTTCTAAGTAATTGAGGTTTCTCTCAGTCAACAGACTTATACTATTTTTTCATTGCAAGTAAATGTAGTATTTCACCCATATTTTATTTTAAATATAATTATGTAGCTTGTTATGGAAATATAACCAACTTTTGTATAGTGTTGACAGTAATAGTGTGGTTTGAATTCCAGCAAACTTGCTTGTTGCTTTCAGAAAATAACCTTTCCTGACTTTTCAACTCTTTATTGAGATCTTCCCTCATAGGAAATATACTGGCTTTGATAAGTATCCTGGTTTTCACATGCATGGCTAATCTCAATTACTTTGGAAAAATTCTTCACTATTTTTACAGTATGAATTCTCTCTAAACTGGCTATTTGGTTAAAGTTCATTTGTTTTCTCAATGAAGGTTAAGGTTTGGGATACTAAGTTCATAATATTCTTAATACAAAATTTCAGATGTCTATTTGATTACCAGTCCCTGATATATAGGTTATTATGGAAATATAGCCAACCCTTGTATAATGTTGACAGTAACAGTGCAGTTTCTACTACAGCTTTTACCGGTCCTTTCTAACTGAGGTTTTTTGTGTGACTGCAGTGAAGCTTTCTCATTTGTAGATATATATTATATTATTTTGGTGCATGGACTATTTTATTTCCTTCAGTTAATTTAGTGTACATTTCATCTCTTTTACTTCAAGAAAAAGTTTTTAAAATGTTTTACAGAAGCTCAGTCGAGACCAGCGTAGCCACCCAGACTTTCCTAGTTAGTTCACCTGTATTTAACTGAGCTAGATCTAGCAGTTATTTTCAGATAACTTTGGATTCATCTACCAAGAAGACTCGATTTTCCAAGGTATTTATTCTGTCTCATGTTTCCGCCATCTATGTTATCTTGTTCAAGAACAGCAGACAGTGTTTCACCTTCAGCAAATGGTTCTCTACAGACTTTACCCCACTTTCTTTTTTATTTATAACTTGTTCTACATGCACAATGGTTTTCTTTTTTTTTATTAATATATTTGCTCATTCTTTCTATTTATACATTCTTTAGCTTCTTGTGGAAGCAATTTTATACTTTCCTGAAGATAGGGATTTTATGTGAAGAATCACTTTTAGTACTGTCTGAAGTTCATTCTTCTGATGTAAAGGCTGGTTTTTTTTTTTGGTTTTTTAGAGCTATTTGAAATTGGATGTATTTTGAAGCATCTTCTAAAGACTAAATCTTTCTTGTAAGGTCAGCCATTAGCTCAACTTGTTCTAAATGTTTAGATCTTCCTTTGTCAAGTCCTCTTCTAAAAGTCAACATTTTAAACCCAAGCAAAGAGTTGGAGATTTCCAGCTCTTTGTCAATGGCCATCACATTTTTGTATTTCTGATAATTTGTTCCTGAGTCTAACGTCTATTAAAGTTGGTTCAGAGCCTTCAGATTCTTTTCAAATGAGACTAAACTTGTCAAAAATTTGATGCCTTTCCTACCAAAGACCAAAAACTTCAGTAGCTAATCCTTTGTCTCTGTTTGCATAAAGTAGGGTTTTAATGATGAAAAATCCAACTGTGACTATAAATAATACAATCTCCAACAGCAATCTGTGGGGATTTGGCTATGGCTTAGGGTCCTCTGGCAGGACACCCACCGCCTGGCACAGTGTCTCTAGAACCTGTGCAACACAGAGTATCATGGCTATAAGTGGAAACTCCGTCATCTCCAAGGCTCCTTTCAGTTTCCTCAGGTTGCCAGGATCCTGCTGGCTATATAGATTCAGAGAACACTGGTAAGCATAA
>PVIY010026948.1:0-34747 GCA_004026745.1 Myrmecophaga tridactyla
CACCTGACTTCTGGAGAACTGCCCCTTCCAGATGTCACCTGACCCCCTTGCTTAAAAACCGCCCATGCCATCACCCAGGGGCTGGCTCACCTCCCTCCATCTTGGATTCGGTGAGCTCAGCGCGGGAGCACAGAAATAAACCTGCCCACTTTAAATTTCCTGGTCTACCGTCCTTCTTTCTCACCTTTCGCCTCCTAAACCTTTCAGTGAGTTCATAGAATTGAATAATAGGAGGAAGAGAGCTATTTTTCCTCAGGTAGCTGGGAATACATACATCTATTACAGTGGGAATTTGTGGGGTTTCTGCCCTGGGCTCTTTGAATAACTTGGCAGCAACTTATTTTCCGCCCTTTTGAATCTCTGCTCTAGACTTACATACCTGGGGAAGAGAATCCAATCCAATTGACCTTGGTCCCCTGGCCAGGGTAAATGATTCCCAGTACCTTGGAAGGAAGATGTGATTGGCAGCCTCATGAAGAACATAAAGGAAGGAGAAAAGGAAATTCTTTGAAGAAAGTGAAGGTGCTTTAATTGGTCTAAGAGGGAGAAAGGATGGCAAATACATGCACAACAAAATATATCCACTACAAAGGGGGACCTTTTAAGCCACTCAGCATAAGCCATTTTAGTAAAAACAAATTTATTAGAGTGCCTTTTCTACTTGCATTTGGGCAAGGAAAGGTGTCTTTGTTTGCTAGAGACTCTATGGTAAATTCACAAAACCAGTTGTTTTAAGCAATAGGAATTTATTGGCTAACAGTTTGGAGGCTAGAAGTCTGAAATCAAGGTATCAGTGGGCCATCCCTTCTTTCTGAAATCTATAGTGTTCTGGTGGTTTTCTACCAATCTCTGCCTTCACCATATAGCGACATCTCCTCAGTCTCCTCCTATGACTTTCTGCTTCAGCGTCTAAATTTCCTTTTCTGTAAAGGCTCTAGGACTCACATTGTTTCAGTTTGGCCTCATCTGAGGCAGGATAGAATAGGGCTTCAAGTCTGTGATCCCTGGTTTGCTATCCATTTCTGAAGGAGCAAGTGCACAGCTGCTAACTCCCCAGGGCAAGAATTTCCCCCAAAGCCCTGGAACTCCCCCAAACTATAAAGTTTGTAAAATCATGGACCTGAAATGAACTCTTAGTTAATAACAGAGAACCCAGGTCATAAAGATTGTTCACTATGTGTCCAGAACAAACTTTTGTACAGTATAGGAGGCCACAAGCACTGATAGTTATCTTCCTGAAACAAAAAAGACACCTGGTATTCAAAGGTTTAATGGAAAAATCACTGCTAGCAAAACCTCCCTATAAAGCTAGCTAAATCCATGCCACCTGGGGCATGCCTCTCCCTTGAGCATGTCTGCACTAATTTCTCTAAGGTGCACTAAGCTTTCAATAAACTTCACTGTTTACTGTTACTTGCTTCCTTGTCCTTGAATTTTTTCTTGCGGTGAGACTCCAAGCCTTGAGCAGAGCTTGGCTCTGGTATTGGCAGAGGTCTGGTTACACATCCAGATAGGATTTTCAAATATCTTATTTACAAATGAGTTCATGCACACAGGACTAGTATTAGGATTTAAAAATATCTCTGTGGGGGCTACGACAAGCAGGAAGACAGTGGGTGTTTTATGTTAGTTAGAAACATAATGGTATGGTGTCCAGGATCAGGTGGCAAAGGAA
The DNA here is from genome assembly GCA_004026745.1 of Myrmecophaga tridactyla. Taxonomy (NCBI): domain Eukaryota; kingdom Metazoa; phylum Chordata; class Mammalia; order Pilosa; family Myrmecophagidae; genus Myrmecophaga; species Myrmecophaga tridactyla. Next base: position 1,676 of record PVIY010026948.1, read on the forward strand.
GAAAAGTGCTGTAAAGATGGAAAACAAGGGAGGAGTGGGGTGAGAGAGTAGAGGGTAAGAAAGATAGGGAGGGGTAAGTAGAGACCAACTTTTCTATGCAAGAGTTTGCCTGTAGAAATCATGGGCTAGTGATCACTAAGTCTGTTCTTCAATTGTTTCTCATCCCTACAAAGCTTGATTGTATTTAAATGTGCTGTTATCACTTCTCTATAGCAACACATCAGATATTTTAAAAATAACCTAGTATAGATAGACTTCTTTTGGAATTCTGGCTGATCTATTTTGAGGTAGAAATAAATAAGTGTCGGTACCATGAGTCAAGAAAGGAGGTAAAAAATTAAATAAAAATCGTACAGCGTTAAACTGACTTTTGACTTAAGCAAGTGGAGTGTCAGGAGAGAAGAAATAAGAGGACAGATGAAGTAAAAGAGGACAGGAATTAATTTCTTAAGGAACGTGAGACTAAAATCTGCGTTGGTATTTCAGTGTGACACAAAACCTTACAGTCTTCTTGTTTGAACTTCTTGCTCTAAATAAAGTTTGCAATTCTGTCTTGAAAGCTAGCTGATATTAGATGGGTGTAGCTAGATGCCTCTCCGATTATATCACCTCTTGTGATTGCTTTCTTTCCCAGGACTCCCTAACACCTGTCTAACTCATTTCCTTAAGAGTCTAACTGGCTTTTGATAGCATTCTTAGTAGTGAATTACTTTGGAATGTTAATCTTTAAAGCAAGTATTTTCTAAATGAGACCATGCAATATTTGCAGTTTTGTTTCTGTTTTTTTTTTTGCATCACAGAATGTCCCACAGGTTCATTTACAGCTTGCATGCCTCAGGACTTTGTTCCTTTCCGTAGCAGCACAATATTTGATCATATGTATACACTACAGTTTGCCATTCTACTTCTCAGTTAGTGTATCCTTCAGCTACCTCAATCTATTGGGCATCCTGTGAAACATCCAAAGTCAACAGTCCATGTCTCATACTATCTTCGTTTAGTGGTATAATCACCAACACTCTCAATTTTAGACAATTTTCATCCAAAGACCTAGCGTAGGCCAAGAGTTTGGTGTGCAGAGTGGACAGGTCAGGGAAGTGGCATATCTCTTAAGGAATTTTGTCTCAGAAGTTTTATTTTTCTATATGTGCATGAAATGTTTTGAAAAATTAAATACAAAGGAATAGTAAAGCAGATCATAATTAATTAAAATGAATAAATGGGTCTACAAGTCACATGATGTAATCAACTTCTGCTTTCTGTTCTTTATTTGTGTCGATTTCTTCCGTGAAAACGTTCATGAATTCTATAAATGAACTATTTTTATGGAATACTTCTGGGCACAGCTCCTTGATCAATGCCTGGGAAAAATCCAAAATCTAGATTTATGTTAAGATATTTAGGTGACAAAAATACTAAACTTAGATTGTGTGTAGACTTCTTCCAGCAGGATTCAAAACCCATTCACTTTACCTGCATGCAAAACCTGGAAGTGTGTATTATTTCATGATTTTGGATTACCCACCCCAGTTGTATTTGTAATTTCTAATCTCTTGATGGAGCCGACAAGTCTTCTGAGAGCTTTACCTGTGAAGTAGTCCTGATACCAACTTCTACAGATCAACAGAGCATGCTGTCTACAGTCTATTTAAAAACAACAATACCAATTAATTTTTGTTGATTCTGTTGAAAAGGGTATATAGGAACTTTCCCTGGAGGAATCTCTCTTTTCTCTCTCTGTGTTGTTTAGAAAGGAAGTTGAGTTTCTATTGGTTTTTTCTTATTAGTCTCTAAAACCCTTCATTTCCTCTAATTCTCCAAGTTGGCACATTTCTTTGATGCATTTCTTTCTCTGATCATTTTACATTTATACTACATGGAAATGTGTGTCTGGAGTTGTGGTTTGAGTCAAACATTTCAAACTCTGAATGTGTCTGCAATAAAGAAAGGCTTAAAGTTGGTGGAAAAGTATCACAGGGTGCATGTTTGCTTGAAAATTGAGGGCCAGTTGAATGTCAATTAAAAATGCTACAGAATTGCTTCTTTGGGAAAATGATTTTTAAAGTTGTAGACATCCATTTGTAAGCAACACACCTCTCACGAAGTTATGTAGGAGGAAATGATGTAACAGGATTGAAAGCAGGTGGAAAACTCAGGCAAAGTTGGAAGGAACATTAGCAGCTCTCAGGATTAATTATCACCTCCTTGCATTGCAAAGCTTCTTCTTAGTCATGGAACCTTGTTTCTATTCCTTTGCATAAAGGATCGCACCTGAATATATTTATACAGAGGGTCAACAAGCTCACATAGGGCAAGGACTATGCTTCACTTGTGTGGGTGAGCACCCAGTGCACAGTTGTACCAGAAGAGCAGAGTAAGCACTCTTTGAAAGAATGTGAGGACAACAAAACCAGTTTACTCCATATACAGTCCCAGAACTGGGACTTTGGTGAGCTACAGTAATAAATAACAATACAATAAATAAAATATTACCAATCATTTGAACTTTCAGCTAGTACAATTTCTATCCCTTTTTAATCTTTTTTTAAGAAATTCATATTTCTTTTGGTGAAGAAGGTATACTTCAAAGAACACTGCTGTGTAAGAACCAAGAACACCAGTTTCTTGGTTTGCCATCTCTAATCTAAGGAGGAAAGCTGCTGGTTTACATTCCATTTTGTCCTAATACCATCTTTTTGCCTGTCACTTGCACAGCCTGTAACTTATACGCCTCACTTGCTGCGTGTGGCTCCTCTTGTGGTTCAGTTACAGTGAGCATGACAGAAGCTTCAGGAATGCCTTACATCTTCCTGCTCTCTCTGAAGTCCACCTAATCTTCAAGGCCAAGTTCAAATATCATTACTTTCTTTTTTTTCTCTCAATTGGTAATTTTTTTTGCTCATGCTCCTCTTTTCAGAGTTAATTCTACATCACTTTGTGACAATTTTATATGATCTAATTTCGGTATTTTGTGATTGAAGAAAAATAATGTATAACAGCTCTCGACCAGGCTATGAAAGAGGATGGGCAGTAATTTATATGATTTTATTTATATTATGATATAATTAATTAATTAAGTACATGTTTGAGGGCTACTCTGTATCAGGAGCACACTAAATTCTAGAGTTAAAATAATAAAATATATGACCCCTACCTGCAAAAAGTTCACAGTCTAATGGAGACAAAGATATGAAGTCTTAATGCAAAATAGCAATGGCATTATTTTAGCTATTTGCCAAGTAGAGTGGGGGCTCAGGAAAAGCAACTCCTTCATCTGCCTCAGTGTTCATAGAGAAGATAATATTTCATAAAAAACTTGAAGGAACAGTAACTTGTAAGGAGGATAAACAGGGAAGAAGCTGGCAGGATATCTAGGTACAGGGATGGTAGTCCAGCCATGTGGAAGGCATGGTTAAGGGAGAACCCAGTATTTTAGTACTGTTGGAGCATAAAGCATGAAATGGACTTGGTAGCTAGTTTGATGGCTGGTGAAATTTCAAATCACAATGGATATTTTAAGCCTTGAGGAGATGGCTCTCTTTCTTCCAATGGGCAGTGGAATCCAGTTGAAGGATTTTGAGCAGAGGAACAGACATTATCAGATGTATATGCTAGAATGACCACACTAACAATGGTGCAAAAATGTGCATTAGGAAGAAGAGTTGACCTAGAGGTAGAGAACCTACTGCAGTGGTCAGGAAGAGTTGGGAATGGAACAGGGAAAAGCAAGGATGATCTGGAACCCACTGGCATGTCTGTACCTGTTCCTCATTGCCTCTAACCCTACAGGCTTCACACAAATTTTTCTTGTAGCAAAATCTAACCCAGAATCATAAGGAAAAGAGAATTGTCAGAAATATAGCTTACATAGAAGAAAACCACTAACCCCTTATAACGAGCTATCTCCTGGATGTATTTGAATATCCTCTGAAATGCCTTTTTCTATATCCCTGTCTCAGTGAATGGCCACCACAAGTCCTCAGATACCCAAACCTTAACCGTGGAGATGTTAACATCCCTAGTATCTGGCCAGTCTTCACTCTCCACTGCTAATATCTTAGCTTAGGCCATTGACATTCTCTCAGAGGAAGAGAATGAAAAAAAAATTGTTAGAGCAGTTGCAAGGTTACAGAAAAATCATGCAGAAGTACAGAGTTCCCATATATGCTCCCCTTCCCTATCACAATTTTCCTTATTATTAACATTTTGCATTAGTTTGGTACCTTTGCTACAGTTGATGAACAAACATTATTATAATTATATCATTTATTAACTATAGTCCAGAATTTACACTAGGGTTCACTCTTTGTGTTGTACAGTTGTATGGAGTTTAAAAAATTTTTAATACAGGTAACAATATGCATAACAAAAAGTTCCCATTTTAACCACTTTCAAGTATATAATTCAGTGATTTTAATGACTTTCATGATGTTGTGTTACCCTCATGACCATCCACACCAAAATTCTTCCATCACCCTAAACAGAAGCTCTGTACCAATCAAGCATTAACTCCCTATTCCTTCCCATCCCCATCCCTGGCAACCTGTACTCTAAATTATGACTCTATGAATCCACAAATTTTAATTACTACATATAAGTGAGATCATTCAATATATATCCTTTTCTGTCTGGCTTACTTATTTTATTCAGCACAATGTTTTCAAAGTTCATCCATATTGCATGTATTAGAACCTCAAGAGGAAGAGACATTTTAAGTTTGAACATTATAAAGGTCTTCAAACTTTTCTCCCAGCTGTCATTCTATTATGACTTCAATGCACATTTCATATTGCTGCAGCACAACATTGCTAAAAAGAATATTTGATCATCTAACTCTCCTGCTTATAATCCTTCACTTGCTCCTATATGCCTATAGGAAAAGTCTAAAATAACTCATGGGGCACACAAAAGCTGCCTAAATAGGCCCCATCTTGTTTTATTTCTCACTGTCTAATCCTTCCCCTTCTCTATTCCTTGAGCTAGGCCATAGAAAAATATGCTCAATTCTTGGAACATGACCAAGTTCTTTGATTGGTCTTTATAATTTTTTCCTGGAGTATCACCCTTTCCTGTTGTATACATCTTTCTGGATGTATCTACTCTGCCCCCTGATGTAACTGACCACTTCTCTGGGTGGTCACTTGGTATAATCCTATGATACTACTGTTCAGCCAGGTCAGAAATAACGGGCCAGATTTCTGGTTGGGCAAAATGTGGACCTCAGTCCACTATCATTACAGATGAACCCATATCATACGAACCCAGCCACCCATATCAGATGAACATTGGTTGGACTATGTCACAAAGAGCATGAGATTGTCAGCAGCCAGGGAAATGCTTGGATACAAGATCATTTGCAATTGCCCCATGTCTTTGTTTTAGACAATTATACTCTTTTTAAATCTGGAAATAAACTAGTATACCTGGCTGTAGAAGGCACATAACAAAGCTAAGAGGAGAGTTAGTTGTGGAATGGATCTGCTGGAGGGAAAAGGCTAAGGTATGTGTGTGTTTGTGTGTATGTGTCTGTGTATAAAGCAAGTATACATGTGTTTAAAGAAAATGGGCCTCTCTGCACATCCATCCATCACAATCTCAGCATAGTCTAATCCTCAAATTCCATTCCAATAGCAGATATCATAAAGTACTCTTGGATTTCTATAATTTACCACCTATTCCACTATTCCCTGTTAGAAGTTTGTCTTCTGTCTCATGGACCAACTTCTATAAACTTTCTTTCATAGTATCGTTGTTTCTTCTGAACCATTCTCATCTTCTAAACTAGACTAGGAGACTTGAGGCATTAGTTGTCTTTTATGTATCGCTGTATTCCCTCATAATAACAAGAATGGTGTCATAATGAATTTAATTCTTAGTAATTATTTATTCATCTAATGAATGAGTGAATGAATGAATGAAAAATTAAAATCAATGAATGAATAATGGAAAGTATGATCAAAGGGAATGGATGATGGAACAGATGGACAAACTGAGGTGATTAGGCAAGTGCCAAGAAGGGACAGAATGAAGGTGAACATGTTCCCTAACTGGTGTGCGGAACATTTTAATTAGAGTCAGGATATATAGTTTGCCTATCTCAATCTATTGGATATCAACTTTAGCTATGTATTTCAATGAGTGCATTAAAAACATATTGACCCTAGCGCTGACAGTCTAGTTACTAGTTAGAATGAGGTTTCTGAAGATGTGTGACTGAAAACAACTTTCATGTAGATATGCCTATTTGAAAGATCTGGAACTTTAAGTCCTTGTATCTTACAAAGTGTTGTTATTCCCCCCCCCCACCCCCGGGAAATTCCATTGCCTTACAGGCTAAAAACTTAAGATACAAAAATACAAAGTTTGATAGTTAGCAATACAGATTGCTGTGATAAAGGAAGGCTTATATCAAGTCTGTGTTCTAGTTCTGGCTTTGCTTCTAACTACCTTGGGAACATGGGCACTTTTAGTATTGTGAGCCTCAGTTTACCTCATCTTGAAAATGAGGGTGTTGCATTAGATCAGCTCTGCAGTTCTACTGTGCTCTATCATCCTATCATTCTGTATTTGAGATTGGCAAATATTAAAAATAGTCATTTTCTCAAAAACTATCTCTAGTTCTTTATCTTTCCTTCAAAAAGGGGCAGCTCACAAGGTCAAAGAGAGTTTTAAAACGAGAAGAAAATCGGTTGTGGTAAAATTAAATATGCACATTACCAGGAAAGGAAAAACCTGTTACCAAGGAAATTTTTCACATAGGTCAGTTCAGATTTTCTGAACCTATATTAAGCAGAATTGCTGCAGATATATATATAACCTGGGAATAGCAACTAGTTGCAAGTCAGACAGTTACAAAACAATTTAATAAAACAATGTTATATTTTGGTATTAAAATAAGTAGTTCAAGATTCAGAATTATTCAGTTATTTAATGACTTTTTTCTGTGTAACTATTAAAACTCATGCTAGAAAGGCATTTTAGAGTGTAAACTTTTAATTAGAATTCTTCTTGACAAGGATATTGTAAAGTCAGCATTTACTCCTTATCCATCTGGAAAACTTGTGAAAACAACAAGGAGAATGAGTAAACAAACAAACAGTACCTTCTATAACTATATGACTAAGATTCAGCTGAAACCTCGAAGTGCAAAATAGGTTAAATGAATTCCCAAAACAATGGAAATCAAACAGATTTGCAGGAGAAGTTGATAGCAAAGTAAATGTTTCTACGATGATGGGTTTATCCTAAATTGCAAAATAAATCCCTTGTGTACTGCATTCACAGGCTAGAGGTGGAAGCTTCTTGGAACCTGTTTGACTCTGAGAAACAGATGAGTAGAGGATATGAAGAATTGCAGAGGCAAGCCTATTTGAAGAAAATAAAGGGCAAAGTGGCTATTAGTTCTGGCCCCTTTCTACAAGAATCTCTTAAAAATACCCGGTCCGGGGTGCATGGGTGGTTCAGTGGTAGAATGCTCACTTTGCATGCGGGACACTTGGGTTCAATTCCTGGACCATACAACCGCCCTCCCCACCCCACCGGCCCCAAATAAAAACCTGGTCTAGTAAAAAGTCACCACATTCAGAGATGGGAGTTGGGGGATCTGAAAAGAAACCAACAAAAACTTGTATAAGAAAAAGCATAAAATGAAGAGGAAAATAAATGGTAGATGAAGAACTTGCCTGGAAACATGACGCTAAATATTTCATCATGAATTACAAAAGAAATTTAATGAAGAGATTTCCTTGTTAAACTAGAATATAAAGTAAACAGAACAGGAGATGGAATATGACTGGACAGATCTTATGAAAAAGTTAAATAAAAACACCAAACAAACAAGTTGAAAGTGACAAAAAGGAGAATACCCTGCTGGAAACACAGCAAAGGACCCAAAGGATATGAATGAGGAAATAGGGCTGAATGAAATAGAACTGAGTACAAAGTTGAAAATGACTGGAGAGAAATTAACATATGGTAAATACTCAAAGAAAATCAAATATAAGTGTAACTGGAGTCCCTGGAGAAGAAAACGAAAATATTGCAACAGAACAAATACTTAAATATTTCCCAGAAAACTTTTCATGAACAAAAGAATTGATGTTACAGACTGAAAGGAAACACCAAGTTTCAGAAAAAAAATTGATATAGAATTAAAGTGGCAGAGACTGCTAGCTGTCCACCAAAATGTATTCTTCTTAATCCTAAACACAAAGCTAGATTATATTTCCCAGCAACTATGGGAGTGACTGTGTGCTTTATTGTTAACTATTAAAGTTGAGTATGTGCTCTGCCTTCACGATATTGCAGATGATGGTTTTTACCTTATGGTTCACTATAGCATAATATTGGTCTCCAGCCTTCCATCTTGCAAATCCTGTTTTCTTACTATCCTCTGTCCAGCCAGTAAACTAGTGATACATGTTTTTGTTATTGCTGTGACATTATTCTATTACTGTGAGTAAGTTTTGTATTAATGAGCGATGGATACACCACTCTAATAAATACATTCAAAATGTAAGAGTTCAAAACATTAAAATAGTTTAATGTTTCTTATTAATGTAGTGGTCGAAGCCAGATGTTCCAGGTTAATGAAGAAGGACTTTTCTTCCCTAGAGTCATTCAACAGCCCAGGCTTATAGTTCCATCAAGGGCCACTGACCTACATTCCAGTCAATGCTATTATTGACCCTTTGTTCTGGTCCTCATAGTTGCCATTCTAGCCTCTAGAAAGGGTGACAAACATGAAAGAATCTTCTAGGAAGGTTTTATCTCCTCCTGGACCTGGATGTAGCACATGCCACTTCCACTGTATGGCTTTCTAGGAAGCTGTGTTCCTCAAGGCTCACTTAAGATAGGGCCAGGGATAAGAGGCAAGAAAGAACCTTCCAGCAGGTGGGGTCAGACACGATGGAAAAGAACAGACAAGTAAATTCCACACAGAGAGCAGATTCAAGGTCTAATTGAGAAACTTTCAGTTCTGGTGAAACTTTATAATGCCTGCCCAGCTGAATTCTAGAAAACAGCCGTGACAGTTTTTCTCATTCTTTCCTTTTCTGAGTGGGGATCTTAATTGTGGATATGTTGTCTGTACTCTACCATTGAATATTGGATGTTGGTTTGAGGAGGCAGGAGCAGGTACTCCTTAAGGAACCATAACTTGACCTGGCAGAAAGAATATAAATCACATAGAGATCCTGCACATTGATTTAGATGCAAAAACTGGATGATAATGTGGGTTTTTCTTCTCTGAGAAAAGGATTGAATATATTTCATGTTCTGTATGTAGGATCTGCACGGACATGTGATGGTCTGTGGAGAAAGTTTTGGGAGAGACTGCTAATCTCTACCGAAAGCTTTCTTCTTTTTTATTCCTGGGCCCCAACACATTTTCTAGCTTCCTTTATGTCATGTGATTGAGATCTAGTCAAAGGAATGTGAACAGATGGGATGGGTCCCACTTTCAGGTGTGGCCAACCAAACATCCTGTGAGTAGTTCTTCATGCTGATATTATGGCTGAAATGACCAAAGTGACCTAAAGACCATTTGTCAAAGAAGGCAGCACTATCATGAGCCTGAATTACTGTGCAGGAGTCCCCCAGATTCAAATGAGGAATATCTATCTCGTGAACAAGAATTATATTTCTGTCCTTTTTAAGCCATTAAATATTGAGTCTATTTAGTATCAGACTAGCCTATGTCACCTAATAAAAAGGCAATATTAAAACATGTCTTTCTAACCTTATGAAACACTGAAAAAAAAATATTTGGGAAACCAGACAGTAAAATCAAATTACTTAAAAATGAAAAAAATCAGGCTGTTCTCAGATTGTTGCACAGCAGAATTTGATATTAACAAAACAATTCCTCTAAGACCTTAAGGAAAGGAAATACGTACCAAGAATTTTTATTCAGACAAACTGTTAATCCAGTATAAAGACAAAAGATAAATATATTGAATTTCCAAGAATTTAGGGAATATTTTTCTCATCAGTCTTTCTTGAAGAAATTATGAGAGGATGAACTTAAGTTTCCTTAGTGATGAGAGTAATATTATGGCAAATAGATTAACAATGAGAATTGAGTTTATTTAATTATAATTTATTGCAAAAAATAAACATGCCAAAGAAATGCATCAATAATACTACACAAAGATATGCAACAAGATATCTCAATAAAGGTACAATAGTTGTGAATACCATGTCTTATATAGAATAGAATCAGCATTCATAAAGCAAATGCTAGAGAAAGATGCTAGAGAAAGAGTGAGAAACACTAGTAATAAAAGTCTTGCATTCAACATTCTCAGTCTACAACTGTTCTAGTTTGCTAGCTGCCAGAATGCAATATACCAGAAACAACGGGTTTTAAAAAGTGGAATTTAATAAGTTGCAAGTTAACAGTTTTTAGGCCATGGAAACATCCCAATTAAAGCAAGTCTATAGAAATGTCCAATCTAAGGCATCCAGAGAAAGATACCTTGATTCAAGAAGGCTGATGAAGTTCAGGGTTTCTCTCTCAAGTGGAAGGGCACATGGCAAACACCATTAGGGTTTCTCTCTCAGCTGGAAGGGCATATGGCAAACATGGCGTTATTTGCTAGCTTCCTCTCCAGCTCCCTAGGAGGCATTTTGCCTCATCTACAAAATAAGCTGGCCAGTGGACTGTCTGCTTTGTGGTTCTGTGGCATTCTGTCATCCTTCTCTGCTCTCTCCGAATCTCTTTTATAGGATTCCAATAAAGTAATCAAGACCCACCTAGAATAGGTGGAGACATGTCTTCACTTAATCCAGTTTAACAACCACTCTTGATTGAGTCACATCTCCAGGGAGATAAACTGATTAAAGTTTCAAACATACAGTACTGAATAGGGATTAGAAGAAACAGCTGCCTTTACAAAATGGGATTAGGATTAAAACATTATTTTTCTAGGGTACATACATCCTTTCAAACCAGCACAATAACAAATCAAAGAGGCAAAAGAATCAAGTGGACAAAAATAAAAAAGATGCAGAAAATCTAATCATAAGGACAATTCATAAAGTAAATTTGGTTGATATATACTGTATCTTAAAAATAGAGAATACACCTTCTTTTCAACTACCAATGGGCTAGTCACAATAATGACCATATTTATAGGCCAGGAAGAAAACCTCAAAAAGTACAATTAAGTAGAATAATATAGAAAGAATTGCATGATATAAATCCAATAAAGTTAAAAATAATAAAACCAGGCAATCACAAAGTCCCCATTGCATAGAACCATAGAAACTTTCTTTTAAGCAACTTCAAAACATGAAATAGAGTATATTGATAATGAAAATACTGCATAACACCACATAGGGTTTACAACTAGAGTAAGTGTCAGAGGATAAGTCATAGCATTGTACTTATATTATTGAATAAGAAAATATGAAAGTAAATGAATTAAACATATAGCTAACAGATTAGAGAAAGACTAAAAGGAAAATAGAAATATGGAATTGATAAAGGTAAAAGTAGAAATCAATAAATCAAAAAACTGAAAAATGGTAAAAATTTGTGTATTGGGTTGGGACTTGAAATATATACAATACAATAAATAAATGTCAGCTAACTTGTCAAGAAAAAAGAGCAAAAACACCAATATCCTAAATAAAAATAAGAGAAAATAACCTCAGTTGCAAATAGATAGATGTATTGAATACGCAAGAAATTAGGGGATATAAAATTAAATGAATCAAAGGAGTCTTGTTTGCTAATCTCCAGGGAAATACTTTGAAATGGTTTGTTTTCTAGAAAAATACAATTTACCAAAACAGATTTTAGGAAAGAGAAAAAAATTGAAAGACTAGTTTATCATAGAAGAAATGAAATTGAGGGTGCACGGGTGGTTCAGTGGTAGAATGCTCGCCTTTCACGCGGGAGACCTGGGTTCGATTACCGGACCATGCACCCAACAAAAGAGAAGAAATGAAGTTGTCAAAGAGCTAATCCTCTGAAGAAGACTCTCCCCAGATAGTTTTATAGGGGTTAGACCCTTTGCTATTGAAATTGCTTGATAAGGAAGGAAAGGTTATAAACTCATCCTGTAGAGTACATTTAACATACAACATATATCCAACAAAAAGTAGCACAAAAAACAATATGCTAACACAATATTGACATAAGAAATCCAAAATAAATTATTAGCAGAGATAATCCCCTAATTATTAGCAAAGGTTATGTCAATTAAAAGAGGCCATTACAAGAATGTGAAGCTGGGTCTGCATTATTAAATATACCAATATAATTCAATTTAGTACTAAATCTGAGTCTTATGTTCATCTCCAAACTTACTGAAAAAGCAATGGCAAAAGTTAATGTAAGACAGTTACAAAAGACCACATTGTATGCTTCCATTTACATGAAATGTTCAGAATTAGCACATCTATAGATACAGAAAGCAGACTAGTGGCTGCCTCAGCCCTGAAGATGGCAGTGCAATGGGGGTGGAGTTTCTTTTTGGAGTGGTGAAAATGTCTAAAGAGAGACTGTGATGATGGCTGCACACTTTTGTACTCAAACCATGGAGTTACACACTTTAAATGGGTGAATTGTATGGTATTTGAATAATATCTTAACGAAACCTTTTAAAAAGTCCATGCACATTCTTGATTTAAAACGTTAAATAAAATATCCTTAATGATTAAAAAATATATCTCTCAGGCGGTGCGACGGTGGGTCAGTGGCAGAATTCTGCCATGTCAGAGACCTTGGTTTGATTCCAGGAGCCTGCCCATGCCAATATATATAGATATATATCTATCTCATCCTCAAAGCTAACATCAGTCTTCATGGGGACGCGGTAGTGTTTCTCCATAAACACTTGGAGCAAGGCAAGAATTTCCAATATTGGGGCTATTATTTAACACTATCTGGAGATACTAGGCAATTAGACAAAAGACAGAAATTAGGGGCATAAAGTTTGAAAAGAATGAGATGAAATTATCACTATTTGCAATGCTATTATTGTTGACATGGAAAACATAAAAAAAAGTCAAGAAAAACTATTAAAACAATAAGATTCAGGAAAGTGGATGGCTGTGAAATTAATACACATGTACCAATAGCTTTTCATATCTGCAAACTACAACCACTTAGAATATTCTGTTGAGGAAAAGACATATTTTGCATAGCAACAGAAAAGATAAAATAACCAATAGAGACAAGTAAAGTGCAAAATTTACATGAGGAAAACTTTAAAAACTGTGTGGTACCAAAAGATGTAAAAAAAGAGAAAGAAAGCCATAGCATGTTTTTTTTTTTTGTAGAGGAAAAATTGACATCATAAAGTTGTGCAAATTCCTTAAGTTGGTCTATGCACTTGATCCCAGTAAAAGTGCAAGTAGGAAGTTAGGAGGCTTTTTTTTTTTTTCGGAGAGGTACTAAGGAAGTTTGCATGGAAGCATAAACAAGCAGGGATTGCCAGGAAACTTCTGAAAATAAGAATTATGGGGGAGATTTAGGCCCACTAGATATTAAGACATTTATTTTCAGGCACATAGAAAGCTAGCTCAATGGAGAATAATGGAATATAAAGAATTAAACTTATAACTCTTTAAACTTATAATTCTTATGATGTAAGAATTAAATATACAATAAAAGTGTGCTTGGAATCACTGGGGAAAATGAATATTCAGTAAATATTTTTGGCAAATAAGGAGTCTTCTAGGGTGAAAAAAAAGCCAATTACCACTTCATTCTTTATACCACAATAAAGTCTATATTGCAGACAAAGAAACATGAAATGTTTAGAGGAAACACTGGGGTTTTACAATAGGCTTGGAGTGGTGAAATTTTTATATGTCATAGCCAAAAAGGCTGAACAAAATATTAATAAATTCTACTACACGGAAACAAGAACAAAGTCATAATCAAGAGACAAATTGGGAAAAGTATTCAAGATTCATATTAAAGAAAGTTTGCTTTCTTAATATGTAAGAGCTTCTATAAATCAACATAAGATTAACTTACTAGAAAAGCGAGCACTGTGTATGAACAAACAACAGTTCACACAAAATGAAAAACTAAACTAAAAAAAAACTGAAGAAGGATGAAAACGAAACTGCACTGAGAATTTTCTGAGCCTTGGTAGAAATAGGAATTTCAAAGGAATGACAAAGATTTAGCGTTTTTGAATACATTTGGTTGGTAGGTGTAAGGAATCAGATCCTCTTCATTGCTGATGGGAACATGACTTGTTGTAAACTCTTTGGTGGGCATTTTTTGAACATACAAGTAAATATTAGTTTCTTCTGGGGAGGAGAACTGGATGTCTGAGAAATGGTGGAAGGGGAACTTCTCACATATGCTATGTTGTAACTTTAAACTTAAGAAAAACTTTTTGTTGTCATAAATATACAACTCAAAATTTACCATTTTAACCACATTCAAGTGTACAATTACATTATAGTAGTATTCTTTACATTCAGAATATTGGGCTATCATCTCTGATGTCTGTTATCTCTACTTTTTTTATCACCTCAAACACAAAGACCTCCCTCATTTGAACATTGTAAATGTATTACATGTTTTAACCAATCAAACCAAATCAGAGCAAAGTTTTAACCCAGGAATAAATTTGTTGATCATTTACCGTGGATTTGAATATTATTAGATCTAGTTATTATTAATATTGGTGATGGAAAATAAACCTACATTTATTGTGAATGGATATCATTGCATTCCAAACTCTTGTTATGTTATCTCATTTAATCTTCACAATAGTTTCATGAGGTAGGTATTATTATTTCTATTTTAATAGTAGATGAAATGAGTATTTAGGAAAATCATTTTTCCATTTCCAAGTTAAGTAAAATATTTGTACTAATGTAATTAGATAATCAAAGATTAGAAACCAGCATCTATGAATCTATATATCCAGGTAAGGAGTCTGTTATTTGAGCGAAGAAGTCAATATAGTACAAGATAGAACTTATTGTGAGTATAGTTTCTTTACAAGACATAAAAATAAACATAAGCTTGGGTTATACTAGAGACAGTTGATTATGGGCAATTTTCTTATTTGAAGGACAAGCATTAGGAAGAATTAGCAAGGGGAGCCTTCCAAATTTTAGAGATAACACAGCAAGGGGAAGAATGCGTGAATTTTAGAGTCTAATAATAATTGTGAAATCAAATGTTGGTTATAGGAAGCACCAGCTTTGTGACCCGGAACAAATTTACTTAACCTCTTTGTACTTCATTTTCTTCATCTCTAAAACCAGAAAAATGATCTCTAGCTCAAAGAGTTTTTCTAATGACTAAATGTAGAAAGCATCCAATAGACGCTACTGCCCTGTCGTAGTGCTTCCTCTAAAGATATATTACAGTGTCTCTCTGAATTGGTTCACACGTGGTGGTGGTTGGCGTGAAAGTTGATAAACTCAATCATCTTGGGATGTCCACTTCATCTTTATGGTCAATGATGACTATGTGCCATCTTCTGGTGCAGGAGATGGGCTTCATCTTTAGTGCCAACATTAATCGCTTGACAGTGCAAGCTGGGGATTCTATGTTGAGAATAATTGCCAGGTGATCTCTGCATTAGGTGGGGTGGAAAAGCCATGATTCATTGTCAGTGACTTTCTTAGGAATCAGAAGAGGACGTGCTGCAGAGGTACTGTCTACTGACAGGGCCAAACGATGCACAAGAAAACGCATCACGATCTCTCTTCTCCTTCCTTGTCACCACCATTAAGCTACAATTCTTATACTATTAGGATTAAAAATAGAAAATATCATGGGACAAATTCATAACAGTCTTTGTTTACGGTCTATGAGTACCAGATACTTGTTTTTATTAAAACGGCAGTCAAGATTTGTTTGTCATAAAAGCAAATGTTTCAAAGGCAAAATCCAGGATAATGCTTGCTATAATGAATAATAAATCTCTCTCTCTCTCATGTACACACACACACATATTACCTTGCTCTCTCACTCTCAAACTACAATCATCCTTACAATTGTACTATTATTCCACCAGAACTTTAGAGACCATACCTATTTTCATATCTGGATTTAACTTTGAATTAAAGTCATGAAATAGATGGTTCATTATTATTAAATATAGCACATTTTTAAAAAAAACCAAAATATACCAGACCTTTATTTTTAGATAAAACCATCCTTCAAAGCAGTCATATCAGAATGTTAGTTATGTATTCCACTGATACTGTTATTGTTTAAATAATTTTCAGAGCTCTTGTTTGCAATCACCACCATTGCCTGTGGCACTTACTTTTGAATTTCCTCAATATTAACAGATCTTTGTCCGCAGATGGTGAATTACAATTGTGGGAATAGCTAGAAGTAATTTGGACCCAATTCTCATGGGAATAAAATATATGTTCAAGTTGAAATATGTTATTTGGCATTAAAACAAGGAAAATTTGTTTGACTATAAAGTACCTAGATTGGCTTTTGGCTACATTATTCATTGTCTTTTATATGCATTATTTGTATATAAAATAAAAAAATAAAAAATGTGTTGAGTATTTGCACTCTTGCCAGAGTAGGTTCATGTGTTTTTCAGGCCCTTATTTTGTGTTTCCAACACCTGAATCAGCTTCAGACCATTGGAAATAGGTTTGCCCGGGGCTCCCATGCTCCGTTTTCAGATGTTCTGAAAGTTTTGTGGTGTAATGTACTAAAGTCTAACAGACATGTGTTTCGGTACTGACATTGCCACTGTGTAATGTTGAGCAAGGTCATCTCGGGCAGCCTTTATACCAGCATCTGCAAAACGGGGATTATAAAACACCTTGAAACAAGTTGTTAGAGTAAGCAAGATAAGAAAAATACTAAAACTCAGTGCCTGACATATAAATGCTTAATAAGTGTGAGTTCCTTGCTGCATTAAATTATTTTTAGAATATGAAAGAATGTAAAGAAATAATAATAAAATCTTCTTGTGCTTATCTGTTCTATCTTTGAGTAACTCTATTCTCCTATAAACTAGTCCTTTATGGATATAGAGCCTATCAATTTGTGAGTATTTTCTATGCCATTGACAACCTTCTTTCTGGACACCTTTTCCACCTCTAGTTGAATCATGAATGAATGAATCTGTGATTCTGGACCAGTCAGCCTGAAGAGGAAAATCAGGGAGGGCTGCTCACACCCACTCCAGGACAGATTTTTTTTATTGGGGTTTTGCTCTGTTTCTGAGGTGATATTGTCAGTAGGAAGTAATTGATGCCTCACTTGAGAGCCCTACTGTTCTCATTTTCCTTTGAGCCAGTGAACATGTTAATATGGTTTGTTTTCTGGGAAGCACCTCTCGGTGTTTCATCAACCTTACTTTGTACAGAAACATCTCAGCTTTTCTCCTTAAAGCAAAAAATATATTCTTATTCTTCCAGTGAACTGATCTGTTTAAATCTAGACTTGAAAGACCCTTAGTCCTTTGGGAAGACGATGGTTTCTGCTAGTGCATCTGTTGGCAGTTTCAAGAAGTTGGATTGTCTACATGGCACAGATGACTGAGACCCCAGTTTTCAGAAGTGGAATCAGTTTTCTTCCTAGAGGTTGCTGTAGGAGGCTGGCAGCAGCATATGCTAAAGAGTTATGGAAAAAAAAGCTTCATTATCATAAGGCGTAAATAATTAGATCAAAACTCCTTTGCAAGGATTCTAATGGGAAGCTATACTAAAGCTGCTACTAACCATTTGGAGCATAGCTTAGGTAGCCCCTCTAACACAGAAAATACAATAAAAAGTTTTTCCTGGAAGTTGCTAGAAAAATCAGAGTTAAACCATTAATTTTAGTCAAATCTCATCCATTGAAGGGGTTGCATTTCTTCAAGCACTGCCCTCTCTCTCCTCTCTCTCATGTATTATGCCTTATTGCATAGAACATAACTCAACCAATATGTTTTCAGTTAAAAAACTATTTTAAAAGATAAATCAGTGATAAAATCTGATTTTGTTTATCATTTTTATAATCATGCCTGAAGTTAACCATTTTAAAGGACCCATTTGCCTCTAAACATGCAAGTTTTCTCTCTTGGGGGCAGCTCCCCAGTTCCAGCTTACTGTATAGTAAATGCCAATAACGTTTCTCAGTTTATGATCTCTGGGCCATCTGTCACAAAATCCCCAGATGCTAACAAAAAGGTTTGATTCTTGGGCCCTTCCTTCAGACATACTGTTAGAATATCCAGAGGAAATATTTTAAATCAATTTTAATTCTGGGCATAACACTCATGAGATGAGAAGAAGCAATTTATGTCTTCACGGTATTGAAAATGAACATAAATATTTGACATAATTGAAGGATTTTTGCTGATTAATAGGTTAATTTAGTCAATAATCATACACTGAGTGCTGGCTATGAACCAGGCAATAAGAAAATAAGAGTATTAGGTTCCAAGAAGGCCCAGAGACAAACTGATCACAGGTGAAGGAATGTATTTAGGCACCAGCATGGTGAGGGTCTGAAGTCAAACGTCAATCCGCTGGAGAGAACAGTGGAGATCTTTTATATTTGCGGGACTAGGTGGGATGATAAGTGGGGTGAGGGTTTGGGGGGTGCAGGACAGGAAAGGACCTTCAGTCCTTGACCTGGGGGAGAAGGGACCCTTGTTTTGACAGGAGAGGACCTTGAGCAGTTGGCCCAGGTGACGGTGGGGAGTTTCTGGGCCAGATGGGGTAGGGTGATTAGTGGAATGTTCTGTGGTGTGGCCTCCATTATTTTGTTTCCTGTTGGGGGTCCAAACCTATCAAAGAGGTGAATATGACCATGATCCTACTACTTAAGAATGAACAGTTGAATTGTTGGAGACAAATGACTAAACATATAACTGTAATTGAATGTAGTAATCCAGAAGCATCCAACATCATTGCAAGATTAAGGAGGGAGTGGGCTACTGCTTGGTGAGGTTGGCGAAAGTCTTCCCCGGGGTTGGGATTCAAAGATCAAGGAAGGATTTGCTGATCAGAAGCAGTGGAAAAATTGTACCAAGTGGAAGGACTAATATGTGGAAAAGATTTGGGTGCCAATTTTGGTTCACTGAGGCAAATTTAAAGTTCACCAGGATAGTACAAAGCCAGTGCCAGTGAGAGAGTAAAGAAGCAATAAGAAGTGGTTATCTTTTAGAGAAGCTTTCTAGGCTTCTTTACAATTTTTAAGCAAAGTAATACTATAATGAAAATACTATTTGAGATTGTTCTAGGAATTCTGGTAAAAATGAGCTAAGTTAGAAATAAGAGAACTAGAGTTAGACCAAGAGGCATTTGTGGATGAGGCATATAGAGATAAGGCCTGCTCTAAGTTAGGGACTGTGAAAATGACAACAAGAGGGTAAAGAGAAATGACACTTAGAAGCAAGAAATGGCAGTGCTTTATGGATTTTTTTGTGGCATGACACATCCATGAAATTACCCTCTTCTCTATATTAATAGCACAAGACCCAACCATTATTTTTAAAAATGGGATTTTGTTCCTTTTTGGTTTCTTTCATTGCCACAAACACATAATCCTTCCCTGATGTAGTGATATTTTAAAACACTATAATCCTAGTAATACTTCTCCCAATATGTAACATATATGGAAATATCCTACCATTAAATTGTTGCTCATACCATAAGGGATTTAGGAAAACTAAATTCTGCTGGTAATTATTTTATGTCCTGTAGCTTTATTAAGCCTGATAGTCTAGGACTTCAGGAAGACGTATGTGCTGCATTAGTGGTCTATCACCTCGTAACAAGAGTTTAGAAATGAAGGGTGTAATTACCAAGAAGCAATCTGTATGAATGATTGGGAAAGTGAGATAATGAAAACATGGTGTGGGAGCCTCCCTGACATCATGTATCAGTTGAGGATGTAGAAATCAAGTATTAAAAGTTTGAAAAGTGAATCTTTCAAAGGGAATTTCTTTTCCAATTAGTGTAGGAAGAATAAAGATAACCTAGCAAAGTATTCATAAAGACAAATTACATTAAAATGTTTCATTTATTTATTTATCTTTTTTTTTCACATGGGCAGGCACTGGGAATTGAACCTGGATTTCTGGCATGGCAGGCGAGAAGTCTGCCTGCTGAGCCACCGTGGCCCACTGCAGAGGAGAACTATACAGAAATATAACTCCTTAGAGATCCTAGAACAGAGGTCAGCAAACTGTGGCCTACAGGCCAAATCCATTCATGTGCCTTTTTTTTTTCGTAAATAAAGTTCTACTGGAACATAGCCACCCCCATTTGTTTACATATTATTTATGGCTGCTTTTGTGCTGCAACAATAGGATTGAATAGTTTCAACAGAGATCTTTTGGCCTGTGAAAACTAAAATATTTATTACCTGGTCCTTCATCAGACCATGCTCTAGAAAGAAAAACGTACTAGAAAAGGTGCAATCATAATGTCAAGACAGCATTGAGGAGGGCATTCTACTTACTCTCCCAGTTCCCTTGAAGATCCACTTTTGCTCTTTCCAAGACCTAGACAAGAATTTCATGTCCTCTTCTGGTGTCCACCTAACCTGTAAACTTTAGGGTTGGACCCCTCGTCCTCAAATTACCTCTTTACTCTCACCTGCTTTTCTTCCACTCTTTCCTTGTACTCGTTGACCATGTCACTGGTCTTCAAAAATGCCATGTTCATATCCACGTCAGTGGCCTTCTACACACAGGAAAGCTCTTCTATCGCTTCACTTGGGCTGTTTCTTCTTATCCTTCAGTTCTCTTAAATGCCATCCGCTCTGAAAGGATTTTGCTGACCGCTCTATAGTATTGTCCTCTTACCCATCACTCACTAATTCATTACTCTTTTTTTTATTGCATAATTTGTCATCTGAAATCATTGCATCCAATTTTAAAATGTTTTATTTTCTATTTCCTCCATTAGAGTATCAGCTCTAATACCAGCAGTGTTTGACTCATAATGGGCCTCAGTATTTGTAAATGGTGGCTGTTGAAATACTCTTCTATATGGTAAAGCTGAAACTGTAATCCAGAGACAACAAGGGAGTCTAGATTTAGGTTCAGAAATTTACTTATCCTCATATAAATTAATGTGTGAAGAGGTTCATAATTTCACAGACACTTAAGCCCTAATTTTACTTGTGCAATACCCCAGAGAATCTCAACAAGCTTCCAACTGAAAATGACTGTCCTGGTGTAGTTTTTAGTAACTCCTAATACCCAGTATTATAAGCAAATACCCCAGACTTTCCTCAGCTCTAAGTTTTTGTTTAATTCTTGGGTTATCTTAGTAGCCATTTTTGGAAATGCCCATTTTCAGCTACAACATTAACCTGTGACTGAAAGTGGAGTTATACAAAGAGGGAACAGCCTCTTCAGTTATGACTAACTTTCTGTATTGATCTAACCATTCGTACACGAAAGAATATACATCCTGGAAAGCCTCCTGAAACCAAAACTACCTCCTATTTAATCAGTGGTGTCCTTCCTGGATTTCCAAGTAATTCTCCCTAGGAAAGAGAGCTCAATACCGTTTGCTGCTTTAATTTTCAAATACAGTTTATCTACTGTAACTTACTGTACTTAATTTTCTTCTATATTCTATCTACTGTAATTTACCGTTCTCATCAGTTAAGCAGAAATCTAGGTGGACAACTCTGTCAAAGAAAGAGCTCTTTGACTCCAATTAAGGAGATAGGGCTTGGTAAAGCTCTAGTGGTTGGATAAATTTGATGAGGTAGATTTGGATATTGTTAACATTATTGTATGGTTGAATAGTTGTGTGATAACACTGAATCAACCAAGAGAAAATTTGTGCCAGCTAGCTTCCTTTGCTCGAGATACTCAAAATGGAGTGCAGCATACAAAGCATGCACTTTAATGAATTTGAACATTTTCAGCATTCATCAGGCCTAACTCAGGACAAAGCAGTGCTGTTTATGTAGAACTGTTGACTTATGAGACATGTGGGGCTCTGCGTGCTCAACTGTACAACCTGAGTCACTCTTTAATTAGTAGAAAGCTGGAATACAATTTAGTACATTACTCCAATAGTGAATTAAATGACCTCCTTCTCTCTGGAAAAAAAATTCTACCTCTTAATGTACCTAATTTATAATCAGGGTTGATTTTTAGCAGTGAAGAAAATATAGCACATTTCTTTTCATTTAAAGCTGAAATAATGATTTTTTTTTGCTCTGACTGGCATTTATTAGATTTACGATGCTGTCTGCATCATTCAGCCATTTCCATGTCCACGAGTACCAAAGTGGTGATGCCATAGCTATCCATACTTCCGTCTGATTATTTGTTTCTGAACTGGACATTTTGATTAAGCCACCTTTCTTTATATTGCAAAATCTCTTTGTTTTAAGAAGGATGTTTGCTATGATTTATACTCTTTGAAAGTGACTAATCAGTGATGTTGCAGAGAAACATCATATGGGAAAAATTACAGTGCAGCCGTCAAGGAACTACAACCCCTGGAAACATCTGAGAAGCAGCATGGCAGCAACTGTAAAGAAATGTATCTTGGAGCCACAGCCAGAAACTTTCTACTGTTGGTCTGGGTTTTAAAACATTTACCTGTGGCAAGCCACAGTCAATACTGCTCAGGTAAGGAAGTACCCAAGAATCTGATTTAATGACTGTAGGACTTAAAACTTATATTAGCAGGAGCACCCAAGATTATGTTCTAGTGAACATTCAGTGCATGATAAAACTGACTCATAAAAGCAAAAGGCACACTACAAAAAAAAATGAAGTGTTGAGTCAGGTCATCTTCATAAATTTCTTGTGGGAGGTGAGTTTAGGGTGGGAAGGTCACCTATTGAGAATAACATTCTGGGATGAAGGGACATTGCAGGGTCAGCAGTGGTATTACAGGCTAATTGCTCAATTCCAAGTTACTTCCCCTCATGATCCTTTGCTCCCTGGTACAGAAAAATAGCAATTTGGGCTTTTTATCCTTAATACTCTCCTAGAATATTTTCCTCAAACCATTGTGTTGCACATCAAAATTGCCCCATCTTAGAAATGTAGCTGAGAGTGAGTAGGAGGAATTGTTCTCCCTCAGCACATTCTCCTCAACTAATGGAATTTCAGTAGTTTTAAAAGCTAGTGTGGCTTCCCCCCCACAACCTGTGTTTTAAATCCTTCTTCATGGTCTTCCTCCCCTATGTTGGACCCTGGACACTTAGTCAAGGCTGGATGTAGGGTTTGTAGATGAAGGTGGTGAGTTTGGATTTTTTAAAATCTCTGTGTAATGAGAATGTAGTGCAGTGGCATTATGGTTTGGAATCGTTTTCAGCAGGTCATGAGTGCACATGGGGAGACCAGTTAAGCTGCTGTGGTATATGAGGCAAGAAATGATGGTGTTTGGAGGAAAGTGGGAGCGGTGAACATGGAAAATAGTGAATGGATTGAGGTAATAATTTGCACATAGAGCCCACAAAACTTGCTGTCAAACTGAATAAGTGTTTGGTGGTGCAAGAGAAAAAGCAAAATGGAGCTCAAAGAATTAGTCCAGGCTAGAGACACATATTTGGAAGTTATACATTTAAATGCTGATTTATATACATTGGAATTTAAAGTTATGGGAATGGATGAGATCACCTCGGGAGAGGAACTAGGGAAGATACAAAAAAATGATTAATCCATGGTCTGAAGGTATGTATATGTATGTATATATATATATATATATAGTTTTATTTCCAAACTTTTATCTCACTGTTTCAAAGCTTCATTTTTGCATCTCAGCTGCAGATGATATATTTCCTGATAATGTGATTGAATTCATGGCCAAACATTGGTTTTCTTCCCACTTTACTTGTCTAAATTAAGTTAGCCTTACCTGATGGGAATGATTAACTCTCCCATTTTTCTCAGTGATGAGAAATGTTCCCACTACCCTGTAAAGATATATTCAGCACATCTCCTAAATAAGATGCCCTAGAATCTTCTAGTAATTAGGCAGATTCTATGACTTCAAAAATATTTCACTTTCAAGGATTATGGATTCTCTAGAAGAAAGAAATCATGAATCAGATTTTTAAAAAATTCTTGATTCAGCCCGACATATTGGTACCTTTTCCCTCCAGTCCCGTGTTTGCAGGAATCTGCTCAAATAACGGTTGTCCTCATCTTGCCTGATACAGTTAATGAAAAATGAGTTCACCTAACAATGTACACAGAGGCAGTAGAAGGAAAAACAATAAAGTGGGGCTCATATTTTATAATCTCAAGAGATTTAAAAATCTCTCTAAAAAATAAAAACTTGCTATTTTTACATGATTTTCAAGATTTTTAAGATGAATGCAGAGAACACCTTACCCTATCTTTTTTTTTAATATCTTATTCACACACCATACAATCTGTCCAAAATATATAATCAATAGCTCTTGGTGTAATCACAGAGTTGTGCATTCACCACCTTTTGAGGACATTCTTGTTGCTCTAAAAAGAAAAATTCCATTCCCCTTACACCTCCCCCCCTATTATTGACACAACATTGGCAGAGTACTTTGTTACAACTGATGAAAGAGCATTGCAATATTACTGTTAACTACAGTCCATAGTTTGCATTAGTTGTTTTATAGTCTCACTACTTAATGTTTTAGAGCTTGGGCAAGATGAGAGAAAACCAGCCATTTGAGAAACTTGAGAAGGAAAAAAAGAATTTTAATTTTCTACAAAGAAAAACACAGGGGGCTTACTTTTGCTGTTATCCCTCCTTATCCCTCTGTACCCCTCAAAGTGCCAAGGAAATAAGAGTCCAAGGGAAGCCTAAAGGGCTATGTCAGACTATAGTCAATCCAAAGGAGAAATATAAGTGACACCAACCCCACTTGAAACAAACCTCGCTCTCTCCCATTCAGTGAAAAGAACTTGTGGATAATAAAGAAAAACCCATAATTCAAATACAGAGAAGAAGATATATATGGGTGGCGTTGACTTTTTATCACAAGAAGCATATCTGAAAATGCAATTCAATCTCAGAAAAAAAGCTAGTTCTAGCTAATATTTCCCTCCCCATATCTCATCCACCCAATCTGCAAATATCATTAGTAAAAATGTGTTTTGCTAAGAGGACAGCAGCCTATTCCTGAAATCAAGAATGGCCATTGAGCTACACCAATAGATATACTCTGAGAATTCATTTAAGGTGAATTTATTGTAGCTTTCATTGATACAAGTACTGTAAAATTATTTCACAAAATACATATAGATTTCAAGAAATATTCTCTATTTCAATAAAGAATTGCTTTCATTTCAATAAAACTATGGTGATATTCTCTTCCTATTTTGTTTTCAGAATTAACATAAACACACTTCATTTCTCTAAACCTTGAATTTTGCTACTGTTGCCTCTTTGAGAAGACTGTCAATGTGCTGCCCAGTGGTGAGAACTGGATTATCATCCTAAATCCATTCAGAGAGCCTATTACAGGAGTCCCATAATCATAATTCATGACCACTAATGGTCTTGTCTAGACAGGAACACTTGACCTACTACTCCTAATCCCATTGCTAATTCCCGGAGCCATAAACTGTCTAAAAGCTAGTATATTTAAAAACATAACTGAATGCCACCTTTCCCTATGTTAGTTCAAGCTATCTAGTAAGAAAGGGCTTCAGAATGCAAAATGTGTGCACAGTCAAAAACGACCCCTTCTTCATTGCACAGGAGATGTCAGACTGCAGACTTTCAGATTTATTGAAGTCTCTTATCCATTAGAGAAACGCTAATTAGTTTTCTAAGTATTACCCAAGAAGTGGTTCGTTATCTACCTACACACAGAAATCACAGAAATGCCCCTCTGCCATGTACAATGCCATTTAGTTCCCACTCGTATGGTTCAAGACTTGATAAAGTAGAATACTGTGGGAGAACTGTTTTTTTTCCCCTTGCTATCGTGGCATCCAATTACCTCTGGCAGTGACCCTGCAAGTCCTGGTTGAATTCCTTGTGTCTTAATGCCATGCTCTTTATCACAGACAAGATGAATGAAAACACTGACCTTTACATTGGATATACTTCTCATTGTCTGCTGATGCACTCTCCTGGCCAGCTATCCTGTTTATATGAGTAAAACTTGATGATCAAAACATATCTCGATGTTCGATATCCCTGGGACCTATTAAATGGCTAGCTAAGGTTGCCTGACATTCCTAAGTCTTGGAGGTTTATATTTTGTACCAGAAGATTATTTGAGATTTATTGAAATCAAGTAGGGCTTAGTTGGAAGAGTTAGAGCTAAAATTACATATCCCTGGTATGCCCTGGGAGCAGTACCTATTCTAGTTGAATTGACATCAAAATAATATATTCCGGTGCCTTATAGACATCACAGTTATGCCATTCTTTTTTTAGGAATAAGTAGTAAAGTTCATTAAAGAGAAGTTTATTAAAAAGAGAGAGTACACGTTAAAGAGGTTAACACGGATGTGCCCAAGGGAGGGACATGCACAGAGTGGAGTGGTCCAGCTTATTTTATAGGAAAGTTTTGTAGGTAACAGGTTTCCATAATAACCCTTGAATACTAGGTGTCTTCTTTGTTCTAGGAGGAGATAGCTAGACAATTCACATAGGTTTGCTTTCATAAACCTAAAATTTGTCTTTGGGCAAATGGTTAACAATCTTTACAACCCTATACCTCTTATTATTAAGAGACAGTTTGATTTGAGCCCAGAATTTTACAAGCTTTTATGGTTTGGGGATGCTTCAATGGTTTTGGGAAGTTTGGGGACTTTAGAGAAGTTTTTGCCCCAGGAAGTTTGCAGCTTTGTATTAGTTCCTCTGGAGCTAGATAAGAACAAGGGGCTTGTCTGTTAACTTTTCCAGAGCTGAATAGGAAACCAGGGACTTATAGTTGTTCTATTTTATCCTGCTACAATCCCCCCAAAAGAGTTAAATCCCTTTAATGTTAAAGGGAGGCTAAGGCATGGATTTTTATATTTTCAGAGTTGAGAGAGTACATATAAGAGTATGCATAATTTCTGACAATGTCAATGGAAAATGCAAAAACATTATTATGTTACAATTCACCCCATCCCACCACTCTTACAGTCTTTCCACTACCTCTTCCACATAGGTCCCTGAGCATGGAACTGAGAGGTTACAGGTTCACAGCTTGCAATGCTGAGGAATGAGGAAACAATTGCATTTGGGGAAAGGCAAGTATGCCGTCACTCACTTAGAGCTGCTTTGCCCCCCTGTTCATTTATTTTGTCATATAATGACGTCCCTGTCACACTTGAATGTGGACAGCCATCCTATGTGCTGGTGTGTAGTTGAATCAGGAGTTCTGGTGCCCAGGATGCCACCTTTAGTAATTATCCACATTGAGCTATTCCAAACACATGTCACCGATGGGCAGGCCCTGTTTAGATGTACTCTGACAATAGACATAGCATATAGAACAGAGAGAGTATACTTATAGAGTATTATTAGGTAGTTGCCATTTTGGGGAACATGGGTGATTAACAGTTATTATTTAATTGTTCCAATTAACTGAAGACACTGGAAGAATATTCCATGGGAGGTTACAGTTACTTGAAGCTGGAGCACATTTGCAAAATACTTAGTTAAAACAGAGGTTTAGTTTCTTTTTCTGACATAAGTAGGGTTGGTTAGTTAACAGGTAGGACATAATTTATATACCTTCCATGCTTCTTTTAAAAGTCTCTTTTTGTTGAAGATGAATTTTTGATTTGTAGTTTACTGCAGACACTTTTAGAGAAGCATTAGAGTGAAACAAAGTAGTTGACAGGGAAATTTAATTATAACACTGAACATTTTTAATGTAATTTATAATATGTTAAATGAATTTAGCTATTTTAGCACTTAATTTTTATAAAGTGAAAGAATATTTTTTTTGCAACTACTTGGGATAAAAAAATATCTTTTAGGGTTTGACCTTGAGAAAGCAAAATGTTAAAGGTAGTTATGTTTGAAACAATATTTGATTTCTTACTTAATTAAAGGTGAGGAAAATACTTAGCTTTTTTAAAAAAAGTGAGAAGTTTTGTTGTTGAACAAGTAATGTTATGCTGATGTTAACACAGACTACAAAAATTATTTTGACAAACTATAGACATTGGCTTTCTACAATATTACTTAAGGAAAATGCTGTACTGAAGATGAAATAATAATTTAAGAAAACTGTCACTTTAACAGAAAACTAAGTGTTAGTTTTGCATTAGTATATTATAGACCCATCAAATTTTTCTTACCCTTGACTGTAATTTTTCTTTTCATGAACTTTCTAAAACCTTTCTTCTCCATTTATGTTCTGTCTTACATTCTCCTCATTTGGTAAGAACCATTCATTTGACCTTGGGACAAAATCACACCATGTTTCCTTTTAATAGAAACATATTCTTTATTTCCTTCATACTTCAATTACCAAGATAATTTTGGGAACTGTCTTCAAGCAAACATCTTACAACATACAATTCCTATCAAAATAAAACTTGTTAGAATATACTTAATGCATTTTGAAATGGTAACAATTTTGCTATTTGCCACTTTGATGCATACTCTTTATGTTTTGGTCTGGGTTTACATTTCAGTGGGTGGCACTGAGAGCTCAGCCTGGGTTACTTCAGATGACAAAGAGTGCTTCCCTGGGGTGAAGACACACCCAACGTAAAGAACATTTTAGAAGACAATTTGAGCCTTAGAGGGTGAAACTTGGTAACCTAATTCAGCTAGGAAAGTAAGGGTAGCAATGGTGTCACTGGTAGAGGGTTCTCTTGTAGGACAGCATATCAATACATCATCAACATACAGGAGAAGGAGCTAAACTCCAATGCTAGCACATTCCCCCAAAAGGCAAGAACTGTCTCTGAACCCTTGGGGTAGGACTGTCGCGGTGAGCTCGATTAGAACTGCTTCCCTGGGCCCTTGTCACTCAAAGGCAAATAAAAACTGAGAGCCTGGGTGTAAGGTACGCTAAAGAAAGTATCTTTTAAATCAAAAGCTGAATACCACAGGGTGGAGTTTGGGATTTTTTGAGGAGACTATAAAGGTTGGGTATTATAGGATGGAGGGGAATGACAAATTGGTTTATAGCTTTAAGATCTTGCACTAATGGGTAGGACCCAACTGACTTTTTAATTGGCAGAATGAAAGTATTATAGGATGACCTGCAGGGGATGAGAAGTTCTGCTTTCAGGAATTTTGGATAAGAGGTTGAATACCTTTGAAGTCCTCCTGCTTTAGGGGATACTGTTTTTTTTTTCTGGGGAGAGGCAAGTCTGTTTTGTATTGAGTTACAATAAGAGGGAAGCGAATTGTTTTCCCAGGCAAGTCTGTCTCCTGGACTTTAGGGTCCACCTGACTTTTTAACTCTGAGGGGAGGGATGTTATAGTGTGCTTTCATTCTTAGTTAACACCATACTTAATGTTACAACATTTCCAGTGGGGCTTTCAGTTTCTTGCTTTGAGTTATGCCACTTTTAACTGTTATTATGAAAGTTTTTTTTTTTTCCACATGGGCAGGCACTGGGAATCGAACCCGGGTCTCCAGTATGGCAAGTGAGAACTCTGCCACTGAGCCACCGTGGCCTGCCCACGATGTAGTTTTAATTTGCATTTTTCTAATGGCTAATGATATTGAGTCCCATTTATGTGTTTATTTGCCATCATATATCTGCTTTGGTAAATTCTTTGTTCAAATATGTCTGTTTTTCTGGGGACGGGGTGGGTTAGGTTGTTTGTGTTTTTCTTATTAGGTTATGAGTGTTTTTTACATCATCTGGATACCAGTTTGTTTCCACATGTGTTTTGCAGTTATTTTCTCCCATTATGTAACTTGTTTTTTCATTTACTTAGCAATGTCTTTTGAAGAGTGGAGGTTTTACATTTTGATAAAATCGAACTTATCAATTGTTCATGCTTGTTTTTTTGTCTTATCTAAGATATCTTTGCCTAACTCAAGATCACAAAAGTTTCCTCTTATGATTTCTTCTAGCTCTAGTCTTTACATTTTGGCTATGTTCCATTTTGGTGTAATTTCTGAAATGGTAAGAAGTATAGTTCAAGGTTCATCTTTTGCATGTTGTTATCCAATTGTTTCCTCACCATTTGTTGAAAATGTATTATTTCTCTACTGAATTGCCTTGTAAAAATGAATTGAACATGAATATGTGTATCTATTTCTGGATTTTATTTCTAAAATATTCTATTCTATTTCTCTATTCTATTCCATTAATCCATGTGCTTATCCTTTTTAATATATTGTCTTTCACCAGTTAAAAATAGTTTACATATTGAAAGAATAGTATTTTCAACTAATTGTGCTGGGATAGCTGATATACTCATGCAATAAAATGAAATTGGATCGCTATCTCACACCATACAAAAAATTAACTCAAAATGGACTAAAGACTTAAATGACAGAATCTTAAAAATGGGACTTTCTGTTTTCACAATTGTTTTTCTACTCTGACTAGACTCAGAGGCACTAATGACTCTGTAATAATCAAGATGGTACTGACAGTCCATGGTGTGAGTTGGCAAAAGAGATACTCAAAATGTCACCGTTAGATTCTGCTAATTGTATGCTTATATGAAGCAAAGCTCTGGATGAGAGCTTTGGCACCTTTATGGAATTCTTTGGAATTATGAGGTATAATGATGTTGGCTGGCTGTTTTTAGATATGCTGGATACAATGATGAAGGAAAATGATGAACTGAAGCTTTCAAATTTGAAGCTTGAGTGTCCTATGAACAATGTGAAAGTTTCCATGTGTGCCCTGAAAGAAAATCTTATTTCCTTTGATTGCAACTAATCCTGTTTCACCAGAAGAAACTGAAATGGAATGCCCTGAGGTAATGCCTTGAAAGGTGCTTCTATTTTTTTTCATGATCCACCCCCTCCACCCTTCTTTTCTTCAAGACCTATAACTAGACTAAAGTCCCAACAGGCCCTGAAAGTGAGGTACAAAGTGTGACTCAAGAAGAGGTATGCTATATTCCAAAAGAACTGCATGAGTTTCCAATCTATATATTCAGAAATCATGGGAATATGTGTGGGAATGGATATTAAGGGTATGGAATAATGGTGGAAGGAGTATAAAATTGGATCAAGCTGAACTTATTGATATGGGCCTACAAAGCAGAAATTCTGCATTCAGTTTTGTAGCTTGAGGGGTTAGAAAGGGCATTAACAGTTTGTTTGGATACTTGGCTGAAATATGAATCCAAAGGTGGCTGACATTACCAGAGGTTGAAATGCAAGAACTGTCCTTGTATAATGTAGGGGAGGGGATCCAGAGACTTAGATAGATTGGAATATTAGGGTGAATTTATCAGGGAAGACCTGCTCACACACCCCACTCTTGGTACCAAGCTGTGTTAGTCAGGCTTCTCTAGAGGAACAGGATTCAATAGAAGATATCTGTAAATATGGGGTTTATAAAGGTAGCTCCCACAGCCATGGGAATGGAAGAGTGCAAAACCTGCAGGGCAGGCTGTGAAGCTGACAACTCCAATGAAAGGTCTAGACAAACTCCACAGGAGAGCCTTGCTGACTAAAGAAGCAGTGAGAGAGCACCTCTTCTTCCTTAAGAGCTTCCAAGTGATTGGATTGTCTTGTTGTTGGGGACATGCCTTAGTTGATCGCAGATGTAATCAGTCACAGATACAATCAAGTAACTGATGATTTAATTCACCAGCCTTCTGGTTTATCAACCAGCCACAAAATATCCTTGCAGCAATGGTCAGGCCAGTGCTTGCCTGACCAGACAACTGGGCATAATCACTTGGCCAAGTTGACACCAGAACTTAATGATCACATAGAGCTAAAACCATAAAGCTCTTAAAAAAATACATAGAGGTAAATCTTCATAACTTGGGTTAGTAGATAATGGTTTCTTAGATATATCAAAAAGCACAAATGACAAAAAAATTGATTTGAGCTTCATCAAAATTAATAATTTTTGTATGTAAATGATATTATCAAAAAGAGAAAAGGCAACCCACAGAATGGGAGAAAATATTTGCAGATTTTATATCTGATAAGGGACTTATATTCAGAATGTATAAAAACACTTTAGAGTTCAATAATAAAATCACAATGCAAAAATATGCAAAGAATCTGAATAGACATATCTCCAAAGACCGTATACAAGTGGCTGATAACTATATGAAAAGATACTCAAAATCATTAGTCATTAGGGAAGTCAGACTCAAAATCTCAAGGAGATATCATGTCACAACAATTAAGATGACCATAATCAAAAGAGAGATAAAAGTTTTAGTGAGGATTTGGAGAAATTGTACCTTTGTACATTGCTGTGGGAATGTAAATAGGTGCAGCCACTTGGGAAAATAGTTTGACAAAGCATAGTATTGCTATATGACCCAGCAATTCTCCTAGGTATATACCCAAGAGAAATGAAAACGTATGTCTACTCAAAAGCTGAACATGAATATTAAGAGACACATTGTTCATAATAGTCAAAAAGTGAAAACAAGTCAAATATCTATCAACTGATAAATAAATAGTATGTTGTATATCCATACACTGGAATATTCTTTGATGAAAAAAGGAATGAAGTACTGCTACTACATGAATGAACCTTGAAAACATTTCGGTAAATGAAAGAAACCTGTCGTAAAAGATAATATATTGCATTATTCCATTTGTATGAAATACCCACAACAGGCAAACCTATGGAGACGGAAAGTAGATTAGTGATTTCTGAGAGCTGGTGGGGGGGGGGGCAGGCAGGAGGTGGTGAGGGATGAGTGGCAATAATGAGATGTGATTTCTAATGGGTGTGGGGTTTCTTTTAATGGAGATGAAGAAGTCCTAAAATTAAATTTTACTGATGGTTGCACAGCCCTACAAATATTGACAGTGAATTGTAAACATTAAATAGATAAGTAATATAGTATGTAAATTATATCTCAATAAAGCTGTTTATAAAAAAGTTTTTACAAAGTTATTATTGGAAGAAAATAGAAAGTAAGCATAAAAACTTTTGTGCTGAAAATAGTGTATATAAAGCAACCAGGAAGCAGAGAAAAATCATTACATAGCACTTCATTTTGAATGAAATATTATTTAATAATGTATTTCAAATGAAAGAATACCACGAATCAGAAATTAACAAACAGAAT
>PVIY010026949.1:0-34749 GCA_004026745.1 Myrmecophaga tridactyla
TATCCTTTGCACCTTGGGCTATAAGAAGGATAATACAGCTAATTAAAGACCAAATTGATTCTGCCCTAGGCAGGCCCATTCAAGTGCATTATCACCGGCTTCACCTCGCTGACCAAGGTGTGAATCCAGAATATCTGACTGCTACCCACCCTCTCGGGTAAGAATCCCCCTCCTACGGGAGCAGCATATAACTCGAAAAATATGCTTAAGCTTATGCTATGATTGGTACCGCTGGGTGCAAGGCAAAGCACTGCAAAGGAGGGCCAAAACAATTGAAGGCGCCAAAGGGAGGAGATGTTGGGGACAATTAAGGTAGCATATATAGATTCCACCCTCAGTGATGCCGAAAACATGCCACATGGCTGCCAGGGCTAATACAAAAATAGCCTAAGCTACAATCAACCTTCTTTACGGAAGTACTAGCGGTTCGCGCCAAAAGTATCAACCTTACAAACTGCCTTTTACCCTAGCAACAGCAGCAACCAATCCCAGTAATCTGCCCTCCAGCCTAGCGACAGCAGTGACCAATCCTAGATCGCCACCCCTCCCTACTAGCCACGCCTTCTTCCAAAAACCTATATATACCCAGCCCTCTCAATAAAACTTTGCAGCTTGATCAGAATATTTGCCTTGCTGTCGTTCTTCGTGTCTCTTGTCCCATACCATTCCTCCCTCACAGGAGTTAGAGCCTCGGTTGATCGTCCCGCGGGCTAGAACAATAGCCCTCTCTGAATTACAGGTGCTGTTAGATGCAAGAAATAAGTGAAGAAAATAGGCGTGGCCCCAGTCTATAGCCAGTGGTGAGACAGATGTAAAAGCCAGAGATTATTATTCAAGGGAAAAGGCAAATCTAATTCTCTTTCTGATTAAAAGGACTATTCCATAGATCCATAAAGTCAGGGGAGGAGAGCTAAGCCCTGGGAGGGGAAGTGTGGGGAGGAAGAGATCTAAGATAAAGTGATGGCAGCACTATTCAGAATAGCAAA
This sequence comes from Myrmecophaga tridactyla, assembly GCA_004026745.1. Lineage (NCBI taxonomy): Eukaryota > Metazoa > Chordata > Mammalia > Pilosa > Myrmecophagidae > Myrmecophaga > Myrmecophaga tridactyla. The sequence continues at coordinate 987 of PVIY010026949.1, forward strand.
ATGTGGAAAACAACCCAAATATCCACCTGCTGATGCATCAATAAATACAGTGTGGTCTAACCATACAATGGAATATTACTCAGCCAGGAAAAGTAATGAAACATTGATCCATGCTAACCACGTGGATGGATTTTGAAGACCTGATGCTCAATGAAAGAAGCCAGGTTACATACTATATGATTCCATGTTGTATGAAATGTCCAAGAAAATCTATAGAGACAGAAAGCAAGTTGGAGGTTACCAGGGGTTGGAGAGAGGGGAATGGAGAGTGACAGCTAATGGGTATGGAGTTTCTTTGGGGCATGATGAAAATGTCTTAGAACTAGTAAGAGGTGATGGTTGTGTGACACTGTGGGTAGACTAAATGCCGCTAACTTGTACACTTTGAAAATAGTTAATGGCTAATATTATGCGATATGAATTTTACCTTGTGGTAACTTGGATCTGTACGGACCCCAGAAAAAAACATGTTCTTAAATCTAATCTATTGCTGTGGCTGCAAACCTATTGTGGGACCTTTTGATAAGGTTATTTCAGTTAAGGTGTGACCCAATTCAATGAACGGTGGGTCTTAATCCTCTTAGTGGAGTCCTTTATAAGAGAATATAATTCAGTCAAAAAGAGAGGAAGCCACAGAAGCAAGAAGTGAAATCAATGAAACCTGGAAGAGAGGGGAGAGACCAGGAGACACTGCCATGTGCCTTGTCATGTGGCATCTGGTCTTTGGGGAGGAAAGCATTGCCTTTGTGACTCCTTGATTTGGACATTCCCTGACCTCGAAACTGTGAGCAAATGTACAACCCTATGATGATACTGTGAGCCATAGGCTGTATACTTTGGATGGCTTGTATGGTGTGAATATATATCAACAAAACTGCATTGAAAGAAAAAAAGGTGGCCAAATAAATTCCCATTGTTAAACCCAGCTTATGTCATGGTATTTGCTTTGTGCAGCCTAGGAAACTAATGCATACCTCAATAGAAACATTCAAAAAAGTAAATAGATTATCCTGATGTGGGGCATGTGCTCCTTTAATGCAACAAAGGACACAGAGGAAGTGCCACTTGGAGCAGGTCACACAGCAAGTCTAGAGACAGAAGTCTTGTCCTACTGGGACTTCTCTCTGCACCAGCTCATCAGAGAATAACCCTGACCCACGGAGTGTCTTCAAGTGGTAGTCCATAGAGCTGTACAGTGCTTAAAAATACATGCTGGCAGCTGGGCCACAGCAGGACTGTCCCTCCATAAGATGGGGGAAACAGAGAAGTTAGGTAACTTGCCCAGGGTTGCACAGCTGGTCAGAAGCAGAGTGGCTGAGATACCAAATTCTAGGGCCACATCACCTGTCTGAGCTCCGATCTGTCTTGGTTGACATCCTGGTTCTATTTTGCAGCTCGCCTTTGGTCCATAGCCTCTGGATAATTAACTAAGATACAGCCCTGCGCTTGCCCAAGGCACCTGCCCCCTTTGCATCCCCCCATCCCTGCCCTGTCTTTATTTTAAATTCTGACTTTTTTTCATCATGTATTTTTTTTTTTTGCATTCACTTTGATTTTTTTTTAAATTTTGCATTAAAAAATTATTTGTTTTTAAGCTTACTTAAAATTAGGCCTAAGAGGAATAAGAGTCACCCATAAGAGATCTTCTTTTGTCGCTCAGATGTGGTCTCTCTCTCCAGCCAACACAACAAGCAAACTCACTGCCCTCCCCCTGTCTACATGGGACATGACTCCCAGGGGTGTGGACCTTCCTGGCAACGTGGGACAGAAATCCTAGAATGAGCTGAGACTCAGCATCAAGGGATTGATAAAAGCTTCTCAACCAAAAGGGGGAAGAGTGAAATGAGACAAAATAAAGTGTCAAGGGCTGAGAGATTCCAAACAGAGTCGAGAGGTTATCCTGGAGGTTATTCTTACGCATTAAATAGATAATCACCTTGTTAGTCAAGATGTAATGGAAAGGCTGGAGGGAACTGCCTGAAAATGCAGAGCTGCGTTCCAGTAGCCATGTTTATTGAAGATGATTATCTAATGATATAGCTTTCACAATGTGACTGTGTGATTGTGAAAACCTTGTATCTGATGCTCCTTTTATCTACCTTGTTAACAGACAAGTAAAATATACGGAATAAAAATAAATAATAGGGGGAACAAATGTTAAAATAAACTTAGATTGAAACACTAGTGATCAATGAAAGGGAGGGGTAAGGGGTATGGTATGTATGAATTTTTTTCTGTTTTCTTTTTATTTCTTTTTCTGAATTGATGCAAATGTTCTAAGAAATGATCATGATGATGAATATGCAACTATGTGATGATATTGTGAATTACTTACTGATTATATATGTAGAACGGAATTATCATATGTTAAGAATGTTTATGTTTTTTCTTGTCATATATTTTTTTTAATTAAAAATTAATTAAAAAAATTGAAACCCCCCCCCAAAAAAAGTCAGGCCTAAGAGTCACCCCCAGAGAACCACTCTTGTTGCTCAGATGAGGCTTCTCCCTCTCTCAGCCAACACAACAAGCAAACTCACTGCCCTCCCCTTCTCTACATGGGACATGACTCCCAGGGATGTGGACCTTCCTGGCAATGCGGGACAGAAATCCTAGAATGAGCTGAGACTCAGCATCAAGGGATTGAGAAAACCCTCTTGACCCAAAGGGGGAAGAGCAAAATGAGACAAAATAAAGTGTCAGCGGCTGAAAGATTTCAAATAGAGTCAAGGGGTTATCCTGGAGGTTATTCTTACATATTATATAGACATCCCCTTTTTAGTTTATGGTGTATTAGGCTAGAGGGAACTGCCTGAAACTGTAGAGCTGTGTTCCAGTAGCCATGTTCCTTGAAGATGATTGTATAATGATATAGCTTTTGTAATGTGACTGTGTGATTGTGAAAACCTTGCGTCTGACCCTCCTTTTATCTATGGTATGGACAGATGAGTAAAACATATGGGTTAAAAATAAATAAGTAATGAGGGGAACAAACATTAAAATTGAAATATATATATAGTTAGTTTCAGGTGTCAACTTGGCCAGGTGAAGGCGCCTAGTTCTGTTGCTGTGGACATGAGCCAATGGTACGTGAACCTCATCTGTTGCTAATTACATCTGTAGTTGGCTAGGAGGCATGCCTGCTGCAATGAATGACATTTGACTTAATTGGCTGGTGCTTAAATGAGAGAGCTCAGCATAGCACGGCCCAAGCAGCTCAGCATACCTCATCTCAGCACTCACAGCTAAGCCCAGGGCTTTGGAGATGCAGAAAGCAATCACCCTGGGGAAGGTTGTTGGAACATAGAGGCCTGGAGAGAAGACCAGCAGAAATCATCTGTGCCTTCCCAGGTAAGAAAGAACCTCAGTGGAAAGTTAGCTGCGTTTCCTCTGAAGAACTAACAAAATAAATCCCCTTTTATTAAAAGCCCATCCATCTCTGATATGTTGCATTCCAGGAGTTAGCAAACTAGAACATATATATTGGGTAGATGGAAATACTAGTGGTCAATGGGGGGTAAGGGGTATGGTATGTATGAGTTTTTTCTTTTTTCTTTTTATTTTTCTGGAGTGGTGTAAATGTTCTAAAAAAGTGATAAAAATACAACTATGTGAGCCACTGATTGTACACCACGTTTGGAATGTTTGTATATTAAGAATGCATGTGCTTATATATGGCTTTTAGCAATAAGAACTTTTTTAAAGATTATTTGTCTTGATGACTGAGATCTTTTGGCTGTCCCTTAAATTTTGTAACCCAAGGTGAGCACATCTCTTGCCTCTATCCTTTTGTTGTTGTTGTTGTTGTTGTTGTTGTTGTTATTTTTGCATGGGCAGTCACCAGGAATCGAACCCAGGTCTCCAGCATGGCAGGTGAGCATTCTGCCACTGAGCCACCATCACACCCCTTGCCTCTATCCTTTCTATTCATCCAGTTCGTGACAATTAAGAGTTGGAGACCCAAGCAGACTCTTAATGTCTCTTGATATGGTGCCACATCATTGACAGCACCACCATTCCCAGCCCTTTCTCTGTTTCCCTCTTAATCAGAGACTGGTAAAGCAAAATACCCTCTCAGACTCTTTTGCAGTGACAGGTGGCTGTGTGACCCCTTCTGGCCAATGCAACGCAATGGGAATTCAGCTGGGAGTATCTGGAAAATAATATGCTTTAAAAGACAAGCAAGAGACCCTGGCACCATGGGATCAACAATGCCATCCTAACCAAAAGGGGGGAAAGAAATGTAACAAATAAGGTATCAGTGGCTGAGAGAGTTCAAGTAGAGTCGAGAGGCTACTCTGGAGGTCACTCTTACACAAGCCTTAGTTAGACAATGCTAACTACCATAACTTAACCAAACCCCAACCAAAAAAGAGCACCTAGTGTGTTATATAAGATTCTACAAAGGTTCCATGCACTAGGGTAACTTTCCAGAAACCTACACTCTCCAGATGGGTCCCTGGACCAGATAAGTCCTGAAATGCAGAGGGCCCAGCCTCTCCAGAACATCAACTAGTTCCATCCCCCATCCCATATTATCAACAGTCTCTTCCAATATGAAAAAGTTAGAATGGCCATAGCACAAACACCCCTAAAGAGTGGGAGAAAGATCAAAGGTGATGGTGGAGTTATACAGAGAAGGTAGGGTTTAACAAAGGAGTATGACTGCTGAATCATTATACTGATATTTCAGTCTCCAGTATCTCAGAGCAGCTAGAAGTAAAAACCTAAGATTGTGGAATTGTAACCCATGCCAAACTCTGAAATCTGTAAATCTGTTCTACAGCTAATTGTTGTGATGTGTTTTGAAATGTATTGCTTATTTGTATATATGTTATTTTTCACATAAAAAAAGAAACCAACTGACAGAAAGAACAAAAAAGAAAAGCAAGAGAAGAGAGACTGCTGATGCTGACCCTTCCCCTCTCTTCCTGCCTGGGATGAGGATATGATGCCTGGAGCCATGGCAGCCATTTGACAATCATGAGGCAATAAGCAAAGGGCACAGGAAGCCTAGGACATTGAGAACCTGGGTCTTGATGACAATGTGGTGTGGCTGAACCAATGCCAGCAACTATCTACCTGCAGATTTCCTATCAGGTGAGAAAAATACGTGGCAGCCATTTGGCAATTATGAGGCAATAGGCAATGGGCACATGAGGCAATAACCAATGCCAGCAACTATCTACCTGCAGATTTCCTATCTGGTGTGAAAAATAAGCCCACATTTTAAAACGTATTGTCAATCAGGTTTTCTTTTACTTGCAGCCAAACGCTACCTGCTACAATCTTCAAATGGCATTTCTGTGCTGACTTTTAGAAGTAACAGTTTTCACCAGGTGTATGTTATCTGAACCCAAATTTCTGAAGATAGAAGCGTTAAACCCATTCGTGACACTCATACATCATTGGCCGGGGGATATCAGTGCAGCCTCTTTGAAGGACAACTTGGCCACAGCTGTCAAAATTTCTAAACGTATATCCTTTTCTTTCTCCCCTATATCACATAAATTTGGTATTCTGTGGGGCTTGATCCATTACTTTTTTTATACTTAGACTAATTTTTTTAAGTGTTATGAAAGTAATACATGGGTATGGGGTTTTTTGTTTGTTAATTCTAAAGAAGAAAGGATGGAATGAATGATAAGAAAACTCTCTCTCCCCTATCACTCATTCCAGGGACTTAAGCCACAATCACTATTTCCTGTTTCTTTCACGTCCTTCTCTTGTTATTCGTTATCAGGTATCCGTACACACACTTCGTTAAAAACAGCAACAAAGAAACTGGAAAACACTCTCCACATCTTTCTGCAACTTACCTTTAAGTTGGGAGATGTATTTGGGAGATCTTTTAATATTAGCATTTATAGATTGCACTATTCATTGCGCACATTTGCCTATTTCTAAAAGCTTCTCTGTCTGCTAAACTCCTAGAACGGTATGGCTGGGCCAACGAATATTTTATAATTCTAGGAACTGCCAACACGCCCTCCCAATGCCAAAGGGAGAGCTGAGTACTCATCACTCTCTGCCCATCACACTGGGGATTTAAACCTTTCATTTATTTAGCTTTAAAAATATTAAGTTGCTGTCAACCCACCAATTCCATTCCTAGTCATTTCTCTGAAGACATCCTCAAGTGAACGGGTAAAGATTTACGGAAAAGGAAAGGCGTTACAGGATTGTGAGCAGTTCAAATTTCAGACTATAGGAAATTTTCTTCCTGGGGTAATGAAAAAGTGAGAGCTCAGCTCAGTGCAAAAATAATGCAGAAAATTTATGTTTACCGACACAGATGGCCAAGGCCTGTTGTTAATGCAAAAGAAACAAGTTGTCGTAATCTGTCACAAAGTTGCATTTATATAAAAAATGAAAACACACACACAAAAAAAAACCCTGCATGATAATGTACGACTCCATTTATGTGAAATCCAAGTGTAGGCAAGATTAAACCAGGATGAGGAATCAGAAAGTGAGGTGCCTGCAGAGTGGAGAAAGGGGAACCTACTGGAAAGGGGTAAGAGAGAGTTTGGGGGGAGGAGGGAGGGTGTGGAAATGGTCTGCATTGTGCTTTGGGCTGTGACCAAAACAACTGTCAAAACTCCAGGAACTCCGAGCAGCTGTGGCAGCAGGAGGGGCGGCAGCGGCCAGCACCCCAGCACCCCGGCACCCCAGCTTTGCAAAGGCGCTCAGCCTGCCCAGCTCCACTGCCAGATGCCCAAAAGGAGGTATAGGAGACTGAGGTACACCTGCTCCTAGGAAAATGGAAACAAAACCAAGAAGCTGCAAGAAAAGATACATGCAACCTATAGGGAAAAAGATATAATGTGTTTATTCTATGCCTTAAAAATTTTTTTATAAATAAATAGGTGAACAAAAGTTTAAATAAATTTAGTCAATTGAAATGCTAGTGATCAATGAAAGGGAGTGATAAGGAGTATAGAAAAAAATAGGGGAAACAAAGGCTAAAATATATTGGATAGATGGAAATACTAGCAGTCAATGAGAGGGAGGGGTAAAGGGTATGGTATATGTGAGGTTTTTTTCTTTTTTCTTTTTCTGAGTTGATGCAAATGTTCTAAGAAATGGTCATCGTGATGAATATACAACCATGTGATGATGTTGTGAGTTATCGATTATATACCAAGAATAGAACGATCATATGGTAAGAATGTTCATTTTTGTATGTTGTTGTTTAAAAAATAATAATAAAATTTTTTTTAAATCTCCACAATTTACTTCACAGAAAAAATAAATTTTTTTTAAGTTTGTAAACTGTTAATAGTGTTACTGTGGCATGTGGGACAAGAATGACTTCTTATGACATATATACATATATAGACACACAAAAGCATGCACACCTGTGCTATTTAAATATTTAACAGGTATTACAAATATTTAATGACTATAAATCATGGACATTTATCAAGGGTTTACAATGTGCCAAGCCATGAATGTCCTTTTAACACCACCAAGGTAGGCAATCAGGCCTTATCGTCTGTCCCATTTACAGATGAGAAAACTGAGACCAAACAGGGCTAGGAAATGTGCCAAAGGTCTCCGTGCCTAAAGGCAATGGACCCGAGTCTCCATCCTGGGCAGATTCCACTGCACCAAATTGGACTGTTCAAGCACTTGGCAAACCCTGTACCACTTTTTTTCGACATTCACAGGCACCTCCTGCTTCACTGGCGAAGCCCAGGGGTTTCTCCACCCACAGGCCCTTCTACACACACACACACACACACACAAAAACACTTCCTTTACAAGTGTCTGCTCCACAGAGAGAGCCGGGAACCATGAGCTACCTTGCTAACGCTGCCACCAGCATCTCCTGTCCCATAGCCTGCTCAAATATTTGCCAGGTTGATTTTCCATTCAAATAGCCAAACCCAGGCGGAATGGCCTTAGGAAATTCCCACCCAAGAAGGCGTTACTTGGTTGTGAAACTACCCACTGCATGTCTGGTTTTAAATTTCAACCAGATCACCCCATGGAGCCACCTGCTTCTACTTCCTGAAAGTCTACAATACAAACACTAAGAAAAAAAAATCCACCAAGAAACCAGGGCTTCCAATCCCAAGGGAGGCCCCCGAGGCTGCCACGGGTAGATTCTGAACATCGCCTGCTAACATTTATTGAGCATTTACTGTGTGCCAGATACTATGAAATTATCAAGCCCTCTAAACACACTGCTAATATATACTCTGGGTTTCCTGCAGTAAGACCTGACCACCAAACTTAATAAGTGGGGTTACAGTTCTGGAAGTCAGAAATGGGAAACGGGCCTCGCTGGGCTAAAATCGAAGTGTCAGAAGCCTGCGCTCGTCCTGGAAGCTCCAGGGAAGAATCTTGTTTCTAGTAGTTTTTCCAGCTTCTAGAAGTTGCCCGCATTCCTGGGCTGGTGGCCCCCTCCTCCTGCGGCCTCTTTCAATCTCTCTCTCCGACTCCAATCCTCCTGCTCCCCTCCTGCCCCCCCACTAGGTCTTATAGGGACCCAGTGATGACATTGCCCCCCACCCCCAATAATCCACGAGAGTCTCCCCATCTATAGGGTCCTTCACTTAATCCTACCTCAAAGTCCCTTTTGGCACCCCAAGTTCTATGTTTGCAGGTTCCAGGGACTAGAATGTGTGGGTTTTTTCTCGGTTTTTTTTTTTTAGGTGTATGGGGGCAGGGAGGGGTTATCCTGTCTTCCAAATAGCATAAAGCAAACTGCCATCATTAGCAAACACCATAGAGAATGAAAGCAAATATGATGGAAACCAAACAAGGAAACTGAAATTGAACTTTAGTTAGTGGCGGGCTCCATACGTGCGGAGACCTGCCTTGCCCAAAAAGGAATGTTAAATGGCCTGTGGAAGGGGTAGGGGGTGGGCGTCAAGGAAACATCAGTCCCCAGCTTTTCCACCCCTCCACCCCACGTCATTGTTAGGTCTGAAAAGAGATCACTCTCTAAGAGATATAGCTACCAGTGGAAGATGACACATGCTTTGGGAACCCCAAGACTGCCTCCCCAGACCTGGTGGGGTCCCAGTACTCTCCCAAGCTCCTCTCCCTCCACTTCAACCCCCACTATCACTGCCCCCAGACCCTAGAGAGGTGCCTGCTGGGATCCCAAGTGTTCATGCCTACCAGGGAGGGAGGGAGGGGTCTGGCCAGGTGACCAAACTTCAGACACTCAGCACACTTCCTCCCCCCCCCCAGCCCCTCCCAGCTTTAAGCCACCTGGCTTTGGCACCTGCTCTGAGTCCAGGTTCAGCAGCCAGTGATGTGAGAACTTCCAAGCCTCTGTTGCTAAAGAGATCAGACTGTCCCTGACCTTGGATTTCACACGGTTTAGAGAAGTGATGTGTTTATTTGTTTGTTTTCCATACTAAATCCTCCAAATCTGTTGTGTAACACACTTTTTTCTTTTTCACACTTGTGGACTCGCTACATTTCAAGAGTTCTGTGGCCAGGGGCTACAGAGCCGAATGGCGCAGCCTTAAAATATTCCCTATGACACCCCCACGCACCTCTGGCCTTGCCTCCTGGGCCCTAAGGTCCCCCTAGGTCTGTCCTGCTACCTCCCTCGCCCCCCGCCCCACCTCGGTGTTGCTGCACGATAAACGTAGCCGAACATGCAGAATAATATATTCTTCCACCACCGGCCTGTGCGGCAGATCTTTAGCTCCATTTCACAGTTCCAGAAACTAAGGTCCAGAGAGCGAATGGAGGAAGCCAGGGTTGGCATTCCCGTCCCAGGTGGGTGGCCCGCGCCAGGGCGCCCGGCCACGTGGAGGTTCCGGGGCCTGGAAGGGAGGCCACGCGGCTATGGCCCCAAGGGGCGCTGCGCAGGACTCCACGTGGCTCCGGCCAGGCGCAGCCTCTGATCACGCTGGCTGAATCCTCCCTGAGGGTCCCCGGGGTTCCCGACGGCCCCAGGCCACCTCCCACCACCCAACAACCCCCCACCCACCCACCCAATCCCTTAACCTGGACTGGGAGCTGCGGTCGGAGCTAGGGTCCCCGAGCTATTGGCTCTGCCCAGCCCTCCCCAGCGACCAGCTCCGTGCGCTCCGAGGCGCACAGGTCCGCGCGCAAGGAACTCCCGCTGGCTCCCAGGGGCGCTTCCCAGAGGTGCCAGGAGGTCCCCAAGGATGGATCATGAGCACCAGAGCTCAAAGTTTGGGTAAGACAGAAGCGGGGAGGGAGCCTGTATCCACGCCCCGAGCGGGAAGGTGGTTGGGGCGGGGCGGTCCCTTACCCACCCAACTCCCCATAAATACTAAGCGCTCACCGTCTGCCCCCCAAATGCAGCTGGAGCTGCCGTGGTGGGCGGCCGTCACCTGAAGCCCCTCCTTACCAAATGCCCGGCGCCGCGACTCTCGGCTAGTCTCTGGCGACTGCGACAGCAGCCACGCGCCGGTCAGCGCATTTAGGGCGTCGCCCGGCCCACGCCCACCAGCCGCTCACTCAGACCCAGGGACGCGGCATTTCCCTCTCGCTCTTTCCACCCCTATCCCCGGCACCCCCTGAGGGCACACGGCCAATCGCAGCGCGGAGCCCGGACGCGCCACCAGCCCCTAACCCCGCCCTCCCCGAAAGGGGCCACCCGCGGTCATTGACCCCGTGGCCCAGCCTGGGGTGGGGGTGGGGAGGGCGCTGTTAGGTACGGGAGCTCTGATCGCTTTCCCCCCACCTCCTCCCCCGGGGGACCTGCTGCGTTCGGGTTTCCCCCGACTTTACAGGTTTGTACATTCACGAGTTGAATTACAGTTATAAGTTGGTACTTCCCCAGCGCGACGGGGCCTGCCTGCTGCTGGGGTGCCAGGTTCCACGAGGCCAAACCCTCTAAAGCTGGTTCGCGCCGTCCACCGTGTCTCGCCTTTGAACGCCTGGCAGTGTCCACGAGGGTTTTAAATGTTACCCTCAGCAATCCATCGCGAGGGTTTTAAGGTAAATCCTATGGGAAGGCCTGACCGGAAAAAGCGTGGTGGAGTTATGCAGAGAGGGTGGGGTTTAGCAAACCAGCTGGAAGGAAAAACCTAAAACTGGGGAATTGCAACACACACCAGACTCTGAAATCTATCCTACGACTAATTGTTACAACGTACTTTGACATTTATTGCTTATTTGTGTATTTGTTGTTTTTCAGAAAAAAGAAAATAATCGAGTGTGATGATAAAAATATAATATATGTATATTTATTCTTTCTAGCCTCCAGTGTTCTGGGGCAGCTAGAGGGAAAAATCTGAGATGGTGGAATGGTAGCCCATGACAAACTCTGGGATCTGTCCTGTAACTACTTGTTGAAGAGTGCTTTGAAAACTATTGCTTTTTTCTTTCTTTGCTTTGTATATATGTTATATTATGTAATTTTTTAAAATGTTACAGGAAAAAAAAAAAAACGGCCCCTGGGGCACCCTCCTTTACCCCCAGAATTATTGCACCATCCCACCCCCACCCCAGCAAGCCCTTTTATTTTTACACACTGCTTCTAACAATAGGAAATATTTGCACACAGTCAGAATTTCCAACAGTGTAAAATAGTCTGCAAAGATAAAGGATTTAATGGCCCTCTCACCACCCCTTAACTCTCCTGGTTCCTTTACCTTATGCAGACGCAGTTGAAAAGAGAAAAATAAAATGGATGCATATGTCAATGTATATGTTTGTATTATGTTTGTTATATGTGATATATTATTTATACATATATATTATACATATTCACACATATATACGCATATATATATACATACATTTGTAATATATGTAAATAATATATGCATTATTCTACTTATTATTGATCAGTTAATATTTGGAGCTATTATTCCATATCAAGACATTAAAGAGTTTTTCTTTTTTTAAAGCACAGCATGGTATTCCTTTGCTTGGAAATTCTACAATCTGACCATCCTTATTAATGAGCACTGAGCTTGTTTCCTATCTCTTGCTCTTTCAAATGAGGCTTCAATAAATGACATTACACCTACGTAACCAAGAAAGCAGGATTTAAGGGATGATTTTGTTACTGAATCAGTATACAGATAACCCTTTTTGCTTTCTGGTATACTGGAGGGGAATTCCTGAAATCTCTAGCTTGTAACCCAGCTGCCTTGATGTCAGATAAGGTCTGGTGATGGTTGTACAGCCCTTATCTTCCGTCCCTGGGATTGTGAAAACCTTGTGACGAAGCTTCATCTGGACCGAGTTATCCAGCTTTTCAACTTCAGAATCTTATAATCACTAAAGACAGTTCTCAGTGTTTATTAATGAAGGGCCTTGGGTCAGCCCAGAGCTAACCTACCCCCAAGTCCAAAATAATCTTGCTATCCGAGACTGAATCTAACCAAAATGGGCCCATCTGACATGCACAGTAGCTTAGACTTTTAACTTAAATTCCCTAGACCCCATTCCACCATTTTCTTAAGCTCATTCTGTGATGAAGCATATGCTCAATCTATGCAGGCTCAATCATCAGCTAGATCATTTCTAATTGCATCATCTGGGGGGCCTGTGCGTGTCACCCCGAAACCCAGCCCATCTTTTTCGCTAATGAAACTATCAGAGTTACCGCAGTTGGGAGAGAGATTTTGGGCCACTAGCCCATCTGCTCTCCTGCGAGGCACTGAGCGATCAACTCTTTCTCTCTTTGAAAATTCGGTGCCTCAGGAATTGGCTACTGAGTACAGCGGGCAGAAGAATCCACGGCCTTTGCCTGGTAACACCCACGTTGTTTTTCTAGTGCTGTGAATAAATCCCCAGAACAGATTTCTACAAGGGGCAGCGCTGGGTCAAAGGGTATCTTGATTTTTTAATTTTTCTGGAGAGACTGGCAGGATAATACTGCCCCACCCCACCCCCCAAAAAAAGTTAAAAAATAAAAAGGTATCTGCATCCCAACCTCTGGTATCCGTAAATACCTTCCCTGACCTGACAAAAGGGACTTGGCAGGTGAGACTAAGTTAAGATCTTCAGATGGAGAGGTAATTCTGGATTTTTCGGGTTGGCCCAGAAAAACGGCTCTTATAAGAGAGAGGCAGAAAAGTGCCACCCAAAGCATGCAGGAGGCTTCTAGAAGGCAAAGAAACAGATCCTCCCCCTGAAGTCTCCAGAAGTTATGTTGCCCTGACAACTATAGATTTCCGACCTCAGAATTGTAAGAATTGTGTGAGTATATTTTTAATTTTATCGTGTTAGCATACCTATGTAACATAAATGTTCCCATTTTAAATATACAATATAGTGGCATTCATTAATTCATTAATTATGTTTGCAATGTTGTGCTGCCATCACCACCATCCATTACCAAAATTTTTCATCCTCCCCAAACAGAAATTTTAAACCCATTAAGCAATAACTCCTCCTCTCCTCCCCACAGCTTCTGGTAACTTCTAATCTACTTTCTGTCTCTATGAATTTGCTTAGTCTAGATGTTTCCGATAAGTGGAATCATGCAACTTTTGCCCTTTTGTGTCTGGCTTATTTCACTCAGCCTAATGTTTTCAAAGTTCGTCTGAGTTACAGCGTGAATCAGAACTTCATCCCTTTTTATGGCTGAATAATATTCCATGGTCTGGATAGTCCATCAGTTGATGGACACTGGGGTTGCTTCCACCTTTTATATAATAATATAAATAATGCAAATTATACCTAATGCTGCTATGGATATTGGTGTGCAAAAAATTGGTGCGTGCTTGTTTTCAATTCTTTTGGGTATATACCTAAGAGTGGAATTGCCAGGTCGTGTGGTAATTCTATGATTAACATTTTGAGGAACTTCCAAACTACTTGTGTTGTTTTAAACTATTAAATTTGTGTTGATTTGTTACCGCTCCAATAGAAAGCCTATACAACTGGACTGTGTCAAATTACTCTCCAAGGACATTGTATGCATATAAACACCTGGCAAGGGTGTAAGAGCTTCCCTTTCCTTCTGCCTAGACAAAATATGTTTGCGCGTGTTTTTTTCTTTATCAAACTTTTGCATCTTTACTAATCTGATAGATGAAAGACATTATTTCTTGGTAGGATATCCACTTTTTAATCTTTCTGCACTTTCCTGAGAGTTGACTCCACTCTTTTTAAATTAGCCACTTCTCCCTCCACTGCTTACTTCTTGTTCCATTAAAGTTACCCAGCCTTCCTTCTGGATCTGGAATTATTTCATTCACTCATCCCCTTCCATTCTCTCTCCTCCCTCCCAGGAAAGTTCTGCTGCTGTTTTTTAATTTAATTTAATTTTTATTTTTTAGAGCCTCTGTTGAAGCTTTCTCGAATATGATCCAATACAGCAAGGATCAGGCAACTTTTTTCTGTACAGATCCAAAGAGTAAATGTTTAGTCTTTGCAGGCCAGGCTGTCACTGTTGAGGCAACTTAACGTTGCTATGAAAAGAGCCATAGACAATGCATCAATGAGTGGACGTGATTGTATCCCAATAAAGCTCTATTTACAAAACCAGATGGTGGGCCAGATTTGGCCCTTGAGCCATAATTTGCTGACTCCCTGGATCATACCTTTCTTTACCCCTATATATATTCAGGCGAATAACATGCAAGTGTGGATTATTAGGGTGGGCTCCTGGTCAACTGCTTTAAAATATAAACCAACAGCTGCAATAGGCCCTTTGTGTCCCTGTCTCTCCCATTCCTGTTTGGGATGCTGATGTGAGGGCTGAACTCTTACAGCCATTTTGGACCTTGAGATGCATTTCATGATGGAGGGCATTCTTTATGCATCTGACTAATTCTTCAGTGATTGCTCAAAGTCCTGAAACATTTTCATTTATTTAGATTTTTTTAGTATATGACTTTCTGTCTTTCTTTCCTTCTTTTTTTTTTTTTTGGCATAGGCAGGCTCCAGGAATCGAACTCAGGTCTCTGGCATGGCAGGTGAGAACTCTGCCACTGAGTCACCATTGCCCACCCTTTAGTCTCTGATTTTCTTGCACAACTTTTTTGTTTTCCTTCCAGAGTTTCTAATTGCCTTTTTGTTCTGATAGATAAATGAATCTTATAATCCCTTCACCGTATCCATAATGTCTTCCATTTTCTTACTTGATCTTTTGTTAGCTTAAAAAGTTTTTGTTAGAATAATGATTACTAAAGGTAGGTAGTTTTTCATACCTAAAATTATAACAAATATAGTTTGGGGGTAGATTTAAATAATTTACGTAGCTGTGAGTATATCTCACATAGAGATTGTGTTATATATGAGAAGTCTGTCAAACTCTCTTTGCTAATTTGAGTGACGCATTCTTGCCAAAGCTCTTCTGATAGCAAACCATGAGTCAGGAGCAGCTGAGAATCTGAAGTATTCCCAGTTTTAAGGAGGCAAGTTTGCGTGTGTCTCAAGTTCTATGTACAAATATATTTGGATGGTATTATACTAAAGCTTTTTGCCCAGATTTTTCACCACACCTTTATTTCCTCATTTTAAAATTGTTATTGTGGTGACATATATAGAACACAAAATAGCACATTTTTGCCATTTTCATGTGTACGATTCGGTGATATAAATTATATTCAAATGTTGTGCTACCATCAGTACCATCCAGTACCAAAACCTTTTCATCAACCCAAACATTAAACAATAACTGCCCATCCTGCCTGTCCCAGCCCCTGGTAATCTGCCACTGCTTTCTGTCTCTGTGAATTCGGTTATCCTAGGTTTTTCATACAACTGAAATGAAGTCATACAATGGTTGTCCTTTCATGTCTGGCTTATTTCAGTCAATATGTTAGCTTCAAGGCCCATTCTTGTTGCATCATACAGCAGATCTTCATTTTTCCTTATAGCTGAGAAGTGACATCACTGTACGCCGGGGTTTCTCAGACTTGGCATCATCAACATTTAAGGGCCAGATGATTTCCTGGGGTGGGGGCCATCCAGGGTACAGGTAGGGTTTTTGAGCAGCCTCCCTGCTCTCCACCTACCTGATGCCAGCAGCACCCCTCCAAATTGTGATGACAAAAAAATGTCTCAAGACTCTGCAAAATATTCTCTTCAATTCTAAATCAGCTAGCATAAGTACTGGGATTTGGGCTCCAGCTTGTTTGAGCTTGAGCCCCAGCTTTAACAATTATTAACTGTGTGGTTTGGGGCAACTCCTTGAAGCTCTCTGTGCCTCAGTTTCCACCGTGGAAAAAATGGGAATGACAATAGGATCCACTTTATAGAGTTCTTTTGAGGTTTCTAATCAAGTCTTACCTTTGTCTATGAGGTATTTTGTCAAGGAGATTGCAATGGTTAACTCTGGGTGTCCACTTGGCTAGGTTATGGTGTTCAGTTGTTCGGTCAGGCAGGTTCTGGCATGATTGTTGCTGTAAGGGTTCTTTGTAAATGAATTTACATCATTAGTCAGTTTATTGCAACTACAGCCGATTGCAGCTACAGTCAACAAAGGAGATTGCCCTCAGCAATAAGGGGCATCTCCTCATCAAATCAGTTGAATGTCTTAAAGCCAGAACTGAGAGTCAGAAAGAAAAATTTCTATCTCTTTCAGTCAGCCAGCTGCTCCAGGGGAATTCAACGTTACCTTCACCAGTTTCCAACTTGCAGCTTCTCTGGGGAATTCAACTTCACCTTCATCTGAGTTTCCGATTTGTAATCTGCCCTACAGAATTCATACTTGTCAATCCCCATGGTCACATGAGCCAATTCCCATGATAAATTTTTATATTCTTTATCTCTGGAGAACCCTAATACAGATTTACTGTAAATTTGTATGCCATGAAATCTATAATGTAATTAATGACTTAAGGTATTACTTTTAAACGGTGTCTGTGTGTATGTTGATCAGGCTCAGCTTTCCATGTGGATCAGAAAATAGTGCAGTGGTTAAAAGCTCTGGTAATTAGAAAGACCCACTGTGAAGACTGATTCTGCCATCTCCTCTCTGTGTGAATTTGGGCTAGTTTTTCAGACTGACAGGGTCTCAGTTTCCTCATGAAACTGAGGAAAATGGAGACAGTCGAAGGACCTACCTGTATCATGAAAATTAAAAGCCAGCAAGAGATAAATGTTTCGTTAGATGAATAGCCTACACAAATAGTTGACCTCAACAATCACAAGAAAAGAGTTTGAATTGGTCATCAAAAACCTCCCAACAAATAAAAGCTCAGGACTAGAGAGCTTCCCATGTGAATTCTAACAAGCATTCCAAGAAGAATTAATACCAATCCAATCCTACTCAAACTATTTCAAAAAATTGAAGAGGAGGGAACACCATCTAACTCATTCTATGAACCTGACATCACCCTAATACCAAAGCCAGACAAAGATACTACAAGAAAATAAAATAACAGACCAAGTTTTCCAATGAATGTATATGAAAAGTCCTTTACAAAATACACGCAAATCGAATCCAACAGCACACTGAGAGAATTATACATCATGGCCAAGTGGGATTTATCCCAGATATGCAAGGGAGATTAAAAAATACAAGAAAATCAATTAATATAACACAACACATGTGCTGGTTTGAAAGGATGTATGTCCCCTAGAAAAGTCATGTTTTAATCTAAATCCCATTTCATAAAGGCAGAATAATCCCTATTCAATACTGTATGTTTGAAACTAATCAGATCATCTCCCTGGAGATGTGATTTAGTCAAGAGTGGTTGTTAAACTGGAGTAGGTGACGACATGTCTCCACCCATTTGGGTGGGTCTTGATATGTTTCTGGAGTCCTATAAAAGAGGAAATATTTTGGAGAATGGGAGATTCAGAGAGAGCAGAGAATGCTGCAGCACCATGAAGCAGAGAGTCCATCAGCCAGTGCTTTGGCAATGAAGAAGGAAAATGCCTCCTGGGGAGCTTCATGAAACAGGAAGCCAGGAGAGAAAGCTAGCAGACTCCGTGTTCACCATGTGCCCTTCCAGATGAAAGAGGAACCCTGAAATTCATCGGCCTTCTTGAACCAAGGTATCTTTCCCTGGATACCTTTGATTGGACATTTCTACAGACTTGTTTTAATTGGACATTTTCTCGGCCTTAGAACTGTAAACTAGCAATTTATTAAATTCCCCTTTTTAAAAGCCATTCTGTTTCTAGTATATTGCATTCTGGCAGCTATCAAACTAGAACTACACATTAGCAAATTGAAAGGGAAAAACCACATAATCATCTTGACTGATGTGGAAAAGGCATCTGATGAAATCCTTCATCCTTTCTTTTTTTAAAAATGTGTTTTATTGTGAAATATAATGTATCTACAAAGAAAGAAAGGAAAAGCAATAATTTTCAAAGTACACTTCAACAAGTAATTACAGAACAGATTTCAGAGTTTCTTAGGGATCACCATTCCACTATTTCAGATTTTTCCTTTTAATTGCTCCAAAACACCAAAGGCTAGAAGAAATATTAATATAGTGTTTCAGCAATCATACTTGTTTGTTAAATCCTATTCTCTCAGTTATACCTCCTCCTTCTCCTTTGTTCCGTCTCCAGATCTATATGGATCTTTGAGTAATGCCCATTCTAACCTTTTCATGTCAAAAAAGGGGTATCACACTAAAGGATGGGGGATGTAATTAATTGATAGTCTTAGAGACTGGGTTTCAGGATTTATCTGACCTAGGAAATTCTCTGGGTTTCAGGATTTATCTGACCTAGGAACCCTCTGGGAATCACGGGTTCCAGGAAAGCAAACTTGGTCCATGAAGCTGTTATAGAGTCTCAGTTTGAACCCGAGGTGTTTGTAAGAGTTAACAGGAGGTGGGAGATGAGGCAAGATGGAGGCATAGTGAGGTGTGGAATTTAGTTCATCCTCCAGAGCAGTTAGTAAATTCTGGGGACTGTACAGAGCAACTACTGAGGGGATATCAGTGACTGGACATACGGCATACACCAGTCTGGAACAGGTGAAAAGGCTGAGATCTCATTAGATACAACTGCAAGTACTCTCAGGCTCCAGCATTACCCCAAGTGAGACATGTCTGAGAGGCAAAGCAACTAGTCTGGTGAAAGGGTTAATTCCCTAAAGGGTTATCTTTTCCCGGAAAAGGGGGGTGAGGCCCAGCCCAAGTGGAGGCTCTCCTTTGAGGGAACTCAGGCCCCAGGGGCTAGAAAACAAAAGCCATCAAAGCCCTCCCACTGACTCACCTCTGTCTAGACCACACTGCTTGCAGGGAGAGGCTGCTGAACTTAAAGACATTGTATCATGTTACTCTGGTGGGGAGCTGTGGGCTGACGAGTGCCACCTGCTGGGCATGACAGGAAAAACACAGACTAGAGGGTCCACAGAAAAATGGGTAATATGCTGGGACTTACCCTCAGGAAAAACCGATGCTGGCTACTCTCTCCTCCTGAGACATGAGCCTGTCTGGTCTGGGAAAATTTGACTGGGGTTGGTAATATCTGAGGAGATACTTCTCAAAAATAAAGGCTCCAGATAGGCAGGGCAAGAAAGAGAAAACCAAGAACTGAAAAATTCTGATCAGTCAAATAGAACCTAAGCTAGAGGTCTAGAATTAGTTGAACTGAATGTCAAAGAAGAGATAGAGAACAAAGCCACCCAGCAAGAAAACCCTAGGTAAGATAGTGAAAACAACCTCCAAAGTAAAATAATTGAGGAAATCAAATGCCTAGATACCAGCAAAAGATAATGAGTCATACTAGGAAAATTGAAGAAATGGCCAAAAGACATAAATCACACTTCAAATGAGATACAGGAGTTGAAACAACTGATTCAAGATGTTTGAACATACATGCAAAATCTCCTCAAAAATCAAATCAATGAGTTGAGGCGGCTATAAAGAAGACATTGGGCAAACATAAAGAACTCGAAAGTTTGAGAAAACAAATTGCAGAACTTAGGGAATGAAAGGCACAATAAAAGAGATGAAAAAAAAAAACAATGGAGGGTGGGCCATGGTGGCTCAGTGGCAGAGTTTTCACCTGCCATGCCAGACCCAAGTTTGTTTCCTGGTGCCTGCCCATGTGAAAAATAAAAATACAATGGAGTCCTACAACAATAGATTTGAAGAGGCAGAAGAAAGGATTGGTGAACTAGAGGACAAGACATCTAAAATCCAATACACAAAAGAAAATACAGGGGAAAGAATGGAAAATATGAGTAGGGTCTCAGGGAATTGAATGGCAACATGAAGTACAAAAATTTACATGTTATGGGTGTCCCAGAAGGAGAGGAGAAAGGAAAAGGAAGAAAAAGACTAATGGAGGAAATAATCATTGAAAATTTTCCATCACTTATGAAAGACATAAAATTACAGATCCAAGGAGTACAGCATACCCCCAAACAGAATGGATCCAAATAAACATACCCCAAGCCACTTACTACACAGACTGTCAAATGTCAAGGACAAAGAGAGAATTTTGAAAGCAGCAAGAGAAAAGCAATCCATCACATACAAGGGAAGTTTGGTAAGACGATGCATGGATTTCTCAGCAGAAACCATGGAGATGAGAAGGCAGTGGTATGATATATTTAAAATTCTGAAGGAGAAATCTGCCAACCAAGAATTCCATTTGAGGCAAAATATTTTAATCAAAAATGAGGGGGAGATTAAAATATTTTCAGACAAACAGTCACTGAGAGAATCTGTGACTATGAGACTGTCTCTATATAAAATACTAAAGGAGAACTACAGGCAGATAGGAAAGACAGGAGAGAGATGTCCGGAGAAGAGTGTAGAAATGAAGACTATCAGAAAAGGTAAAAAGAGGAAAAAAATAGATATTACAATAAAATCTAAAAGAGAAAATGGTAGAAGAAAGCCTTTATACTCATAACATAGACTGACAGAATGGATTAATAAAACAGGACCCATCTATATGCTGTCTACAGGAGACTCACTTTAGACCCAAGGACAAAAATAGGTTGAAAGTGAGAAGTTGGGGAAACATATTTTACGTGAACAACAACCAGAAAAGAGCAGGGGTAGATATGTTAATGTCCAACAAGTTAGACTTCAAATGTAAAACAATTAAAAGAGACAAAGAAGGACACTATGTATTAATAAAAGGAACAATTCAACAAGAAGACATAACAATCATAATTTATGAACTGAGCCAAAGTGCTCCAGAATACACGAGGCAAACACTGGTATCACTGAAAGGAGAAGAAGAAACCGCTAACATAACTAATACTTGGAGGCTTCAATTCCCCACTCTCATCAATGGATAGAATATCAAGACAGAGGCTCAATAAGGGAACAAAGATTTTGAATGATGCAATAAATTAACTAGACTTAGCAGACAGTCACAGAACATTACACCTAACAACAGCAAGATACGCATTCATCCCAAGTGCTCATGGATTATTCTCTAGGATAGACCACATGCTGGGTCACAATATAAGTCTCAATAAATTTTAAAAGATTGAAATAATACAAAACACTTTCTTGAATCATAATAGAGTGAAGCTGAAAATCAATAACAGGCAGAGGGCCTGAAACTTCACAAATATATGGAGGCTAAGCAACGTGCTCTAAAACAACCAGTGGGTCAAGAAAGAAATTACAAGAGAAATCAGTAAATGTAATGAGGCAAATAAAAATGAAAACACAACATATCAAAATTTATGGGATGCAACAAAGATGGTGCTGAGAGGGAAATGTATTGCCTTAAATACCTATAGCAAAAAGAAGAAAAAGCAAAAATTGAGGAATTAACTGTTCATTTGGAAAAACTAGAGAAAGAACAGCGAATAACCCCAAAGCAAACAAAAGGAAAGAAATAACAAAGATTAGAGCAGAAATAAATGACATTGAGAATGTGAAAACAGTAGAGAAAATTAACAAACCCAGAAGGTGGTTCTTTGAGAAAATCAATAAAATCAATGGACCTTTAGCTGGGTTGGCAAAGAGAGAGCATGCAAATAAATAAAATCGGAAATGGAAGAGGAGACATAAGCACTGACCCTGCAAAAATAAAGGAAGTAATGAGAGGGTACTATGATCAACTTTATGCTAATAAATACACCAATGTAGATGAAATGGACAACTTCCTAGAAAGGCATGAACAACCAACTTTGACTCGAGAAGAAATAGATGACCTCAACAAACCAATCACAAGTAAAGAAATTGAATCAGTCATTAAGACGCTCCCTCAAAAGAAAAGTCCAGGACCAGATGGCTTCACATGTGAATTCTACCAAACATTCCAGAAAGCATTAGTACCAGTCCTCAAAAGGAGCAGTGGTAGAGTAGTTTTAGAGAAATGCTTTTGAACTAATGTTACATAAACCTTCCAGTAAAATGGAAATTTCATGCAGTTGCATGAAAAATACTTTCCCATTTAAAAAAAAAAGAATTAGTACCAATCCAGTTCAAACTCTTCAAAAATAATAAAGAGGAGGGAAAGCTACCTAACTCATTCTATGAAACTGACATCACCCTAATACCAAAGCCAGACAAAGACTCTACAAGAAAAGAAAATTACAGACCAATCTCTTTAATGAATAGAGTTCCAAAATTCTCAACGAAATACTTGCAAATCAAATTCAGCAGCTCATTAAAAGAATTATATACCATGACCAAGTGAGCTTTAGTCCAGGTATGCAAGACTGGTTCAACACAAGAAAATCAATTAATGTAATACACCATATTAATAAGTCAAAGTGGAAAAAAATGTTAAAGCGGAAAAACCACATGATCACCTCAATTAATGCAGAAAAGGCATTTGACAAAATTCAACATCCTTTCTTATTAAAAATCCTTCAAAGGATAAGCATAGAAGGGAACTTCTTCAACATGATAAAGGAAATATATTAAAAACACACAGCTAACTTCATAATCAATGGGGAAAGACTGAAAGTTTTCCCCCTAAGATCAGGAACAAGACAAGGAAACCTTGTCACCACTGTTATTCAGCATTGTGCTGGAAGTTCTGACCAGAGCAGTTAGACAAGAAAAAGAAATAAAAAGCATCCAAATTGGAAAGGAAGCAGTAAAACTCTCACTGTTTGCATATGACATGATACTATATATATGGAAAATTCCAAAAAATCCACAGCAAAGCTACTAGAGCTAATAAATGAGTACAGCAGGGTGGCAGGTTACAAGAGCAACACGCAAAAATCAGTAGTGTTTCTGTACACTAGTGATGAGCAATCTGAGGAGGAATCAAGAAAAAAATCCATTTACAATGGCAACCAAAAGAATCAGCTATTTAAGAATAAATTTAACTAAGGATACAAAAGTCCTATACACAGAAAACTACAAGAGATTGCTAATAGAAGATCTAAATAAATGGAAAGGCATACCGTGTTCATGGATTGGAAGACTATATATTGTGAAGATGTCAATTCTACCCAAATTGATTTATAGATTCAATGCAATACCAATTAAAATCCCAACAACTTACTTTGCAGAAAAGAAAAATGAATATCCAAATTTATTTGGAAGGGAAGGGTGCCCTGAATTGCTAAAAATATCTTGAGAAAAATGAAGTGAGAGATTTCACACTCCCTGATCTTAAAGCATATTACAAAGCTACAGAGTTCAAAACAGCATGGTACTGGCATAAAGACAGATATACTGACCAATGGAATCTAATCAAGTGTTCAGAAATAGACCCTCTCATCTGAGGACAAATGATCTTTTTTTTGCATTGCCGTGTTATTCAAGGGCCTTATATAACCAACACATATGGTAATACATGTCTCATAGCATCAATGTAATTTTAACTTTTGTTTTTGCTTTTTAAACACCTCTTATTGATCTTAAGGAAAAATAGGATCTGCCTTATGAAACTGACTTACATGGGAGATCTATTTTATCTCAAATACCTTTTTTGTACTTTCCTATTAGTCACACCACCTTCCCTTACCCCAAACCCCTCTTAGAGTATAAATATTCTAAGCATGCCATTTCACAAATCATTAACTGCTATTGAAATAAGTCACCTTGGAGTCTTAGGATTTACAGAATTGTCAAGAGGGTAGGGGAACCAACTCTTGAGATCTAGTCCAGAGGTTAGCAAACTTTTCCTGTAAAGGACCAGATTATATTTTAGGCTTTGCAGGTCCTTCGGTCTCTGCTGTCGTAACTACTGAACTCTGCCAGTCCCCTGTAGTGAAAAAGCAGCGTATGTAAACATGAGTGTGCTAATGGTCCACTGAAGCCCCCCACCCCAAAAGGCAGGGCGCCAAATAGTAGATGAAAAACAGGGTCCTTACGACTTAAGGGACCAGAATTTATTAGTTCTGCAGCTAATTCCATTATCAAAATTGAGACCAGCAGGCTTAATCCCATGCCCTTCTTTCAAACGACCTCTAGATCATTAAATACTTCTATGAAACAAAGACACTTAAACTATTTTCATTTAGAGATCCAGCAACGGTAATCATTAATGAGTCTTTGATAGTAACAACATGTTTATATTATATCATCCAGCCAAGAATACAAGCATGAAACACTTCTTAAGGAGAACAAGAAAACATCAGGTAATTTCTGGAGTACTGATACCAATGCAGCCTGCGACTATAGTAAAATTAAACGATTCAGTCATTTTGGTCATCAGCCCAGTTTTTCTTCCCAGTTGGATGCTTGGGCCCCCCAAGTGGTTTTGTCATGATGATCTACCCCAAGGACAGTGACGGCAGCATTAGTAGCCGCTTTGATAGCTCGAAATTTCCCCAGGTAAGTATCTAGAACACCAGCTTCCAACACGTCCTTTATAGCAGGAACTTCAGCCTCGATTATCTAATCTGACATTTTTATTTCCTTCTTGATGTTCTGCATAAAGTGTAGATATTAATTCATTGACCTTAACACCTGAATTTTCTGCCAGTGCCCGGGGAGTAGCTTCAGTTGCCTCGGCAAACTTCTTAATAGCGTAGTGTTCAAGCCCAGGACATACCTCTCCATATGATGTGATCATATGTTTGGCCAACTCAGTTTCTGTTGCTCCACCTGCAGTATGAGAGGTTTGGCCCTTGTCAGAACTTTGAAAGTATTAACACCATCATGCACAGTCATCCATTGTCTGTAGAGCCTTGAAGTCCTATAGTAGAAATGGCACCATCTTCCTTTTCATGGTTAAAACAACCACCTGCCATGGTGGAAACCCCTCATACTGTGTCAAACATTAGAGACACCCAAACGAATAGGCCAAGCCCTTGATCTTAAGGCTTGCTCTTGTGAAGCTTGTGTAGGTAGCAGAGAAGCTTAGCCTACTTATAGGTATGCCTAAGATTAATTAGGGAGGACCTCTTTTGTTGCTCAGCTGTAGCCTCACTCTCTCTAAGTCCAACTCTGCAAGTGAAACCGTTGCCTTCCCCCCTACATGGGACATGACATCCAGGGGTGAAAGTCTCCCTGGTGGCATGGGAGATGACTCCCAGGGATGAGTCTGGCCCTGGCACCATGGGATCAACAATGCCATCCTGACCAAAAGGGGGAAAAGAAGTGTAACAAATAAGGTATCAGTGGCTGAGTGAGTTCAAATAGAGTCGAGAGGCTACTCTGGAGGTCACTCTTATGCAAGCTTCAGTTAGACATTGCTACCTATCAAAACTTACCAAATCCCAACCAAAATTATTCCTGCCAATCTTAAAGAACACCTAGGGCAATATTTCTCTACAAAAAGTTCTCAACTTACCAAACCCCAACCAAAACCATTCCTGCCAATCTTAAAGAACAACTAGGGCAATAGTTCCATGCACTAGGGTAACTTCCCAGAGACCTACAATCTCCAGATGGGTCCCTGGTCTAAATAAGTCCTGAAACCCAGAGGGGGCAGCCTCTCCAGAACATCAGCTAGTTCATCTCCCTACCCCATATTATCGACAGCACCTTCCAACATGAAACAGCTAGAATGGCCATAGCCCAAAGACCCCTAAAGAGTGGGATAGAAAGATCAAAGGTAATGGTGGAGTTATGCAGAGAAGGTAGGGTTTAACAAATGAATATGATTGCTGAATCATTTTGTTGATATTTCTTTTGGTCTCCAGTACCTTAGAGCAGCTAGAATAAAAATCCTAAAATTGTGGAATTGTAACCCATACCAAACTGAAATCTGTTCTACAACTAATTGTTGCACTGTGCTTTGAAATTTATTGCTCTTTTGTATGTATATTTTTTTCACAAAAAAGAATAAAAAATATTTATTCCTTCTAGCCTCCTACATTCTGGAGCAGCTAGAAGGAAACATCGGAGAGGATGATATGGTAAACCTATGACAAACTCTGGGATCTGTCCTGTAACTACTTGTTGAAGAGTGCTTTGAAAACTATTGCTTTTTTTCTTTCTTTGCTTTGTATATATGTTACATTATTCGATTTAAAAAGTTTAAAAACAAAAACAAAAAAAAACCACCCATGTGTCCAACTTCTGAGAGAGATACACTGTTGCAATGGCCCATTTCTCCCAGGTCAGGAGGAATCAATCTAAGCAGAGCTGTAGCACCAACTGTTTTGCACAGATCCCATTTTTGAGTTCAGCCTCTCCAACATGATATTGGATTTATTGGCATAATGAAGAGCCATGCCTTCCACTTTGCCACCTGCTACTGTGACATTTGCACCAGTATCAGCAAGAGCTTTCACTTGTACATCCATGAAGTTTTCTCCTCCTTTGCTAAAATTTATCAATTCTTCAGCAGATTTTATCAATACCGTTCCCTTAGTTTCTGTTATCATGCCATCAAAAGGACAACAGTACACTGTTATTTTTGCATCTTTGACAGATGTTACATCACCTTCAGTTTCTTTCTTAAAATCCATGTCATGTAATACTGAAGAGGAATAGATACCAGAGCCCTAAGGGGTCAAATACCAAAATTATCAAACAGTGATCTCATGAAAATAACAGAAGGGCTAAAACACGTGGGACACTTCATGAATTTGCATGTCATCCTTGCACAGGGGCCATGGTAATCTCTGTATCATTCCAATTTTAGTATATGTGCAGCCGAAGCGAGCACAGATGCTTGATAAGGTTGTCAAGCCAACCCACCTGGGACAGAGCAACTTCTTCAATAATGATGCTGGAGACCTGGAGATCCACATGCAAAAGAATGAAAGAGGACCCATATCTGACACCCCATAGAAAAATTAACTCAAAATGGATCAAAGACCTGAACATTCAAGCTAAGACCGTAAAACGTTTAGAAGAAAATGCAGAGAAATATCTTATAAAGCTTGTGATAGGTGATTTCCTAGATCTTACACCCAAGAATGTGCATTGAAAAAAGAAATAGCTACATGGGAACTCCTCAAAATTAAACGCTTTTGTGCATCAAAGAACTTTGTCAGGAAAGTAAAAAGGCAGCCTATGCAATGGGAGACAATATTTGGAAACCACATATCAGATAAAGGTTTAATATCCAGAATATATAAAGAAATTCTACAATTCAACAACAAAAAGACAAACAACCCAATCTTAAAATGGGCAAAAGACATGAACACTTTTCAGAAGAGGCAATACAAATGGCTAAAAGGCACAAGAAAATATGCTCAGCTTCACACACTATTAGGGAAATGCAAATCAAAACTACCTTGAGATATCATCTGACATCCACTTGAATGGCCATTATTAAAAAAAAAATAATACAGATAACTACCAGTGCTGGAGAGGACGTGGAGAAAGAGGCACACTTGTCTACTGTTGGTGGGAATGTCAAATGGTGCAATTGCTCTGGAAGGCAGTTTGGCAGTTCCTCAGGAAGCTAATTATAGAATTGACATATGATCCAGCAATTCTATTACTAGATATATATTCACAGGAACTGAAGGCAAGGACACAAACAGACATTTTCACACCCATGATTCTATCTGCAGTATTTACGATTGCCAAGAGATGGCAACAGCCCAAATGTCCATCAATAGAAAAGTGGCTAAACAAACTCTGGTTATACGTGTGATGGAATATTATGCAAGACGGAATAAAATCACGAAGTATGTAACAACATGGATGAATTCTTGAGGACATTATGCTGAGTGAAATTAGCTAGAAACAAAAGCACAAATACGGTGTGGTCTCACTAATATGAACTAACATTAATGAGTGAACTTTTGAGAGTTAAAGTTAAGAACACAGGTTATCGGGAAATATAAAGAAGGTAGAGATTGGGCATTTGGTGCCAAAGGAATACAGAAGATGCAGCAGGACTAATAAAAATTCAGCAATGGGTAGCACAATGCTGTCTGAAGCTAGCACAATAATGTAAATACACCAAATGAAGCTGGAAGTGAGTATGGTTGAGAAAGAAGGGCTGAGGGCATGTATGAAACCAGAAGAAAAGATAGAGGATAAAGACTGACGCAGTATAATTTAGGAATGCCTAGAGTGGACAATGATGGTGATTAAATGTACAAATAAAAAAAGTTTTTTGCATGAGGGAGAACGAATGAGTGTCAACATTGCAAGGTGTTGTAAATGGATGGTATACAGGAAAGAAGTACAATCAATGCAATCTAGGGTCTATAATCAACAGTAACATTGTAATAATATGCTACCACTGAATGTAACAAAGGCATTGCGCAAAAACAATGTCAACAGGCGGGGGGTGTGGGGCACTAGGGAGGGTTATGGATTCTTTGTAGAAGAAAAGGAAATATCTTCATATAGATTATGGTGGCGAAGGCATGTCTACTTACTTTGGTTGGATTTTATGATGAGCGAATAAAACTTTAAAAATGAACAGAGGGTGGGCCATGGTGGCTCAGTGGCAGAGTTCTCGCCTGCCATGCTGGAGACATGGGTTCAATTTCCGGTCCCCGCCCATGCAAACATAAAAAATATTTAAAAGAGAGAAACAAGTGCTAGAGAAAATATGGAGAAAGAGATGGACCCATTTACTGTTGGTAGGGAAGCTGAGAGGTGCAGCCCCTTGGAGGGCAGGGTGGTGGCCCCACAGGAGGCTAGGGGTGGGGCTGCCACGTGATCCTGAAACCCCATTGCCCAGTATATACCTGGAGGGACAGTGTGGGGACATGAATGGACATTTGCACAGTGGCGTTTATGGCGGCAGTGTTCACTATTCAGTACAATGACTGAAGAAAAGAAGGGGAGCTGTGGTGTAAATAAACAACCAACTACTGAGCTGCTGCAAGAATGAATGAAGTTGTGAGGCCTGTGCCTAGGAAAATGAACCGTAAGGACAGTATGTTGAATGAAAATGTAGAAGCAAAAGACTAACATCATGCCTCACTCCTATGGACTAACTATAATATACAAACTCAGAGAATTGAAGTCAAGAGCATGGGGTATCAGATTGGGGCCTATTGTGAAGCCTACTGTAAGCTCTTACAGCAGTCACATATATGCGGGAGTTGTAACTGTTATTTCTAAATTCTGAGATCCTGAGCTATTTATGTATAACTTGGTCATGCCCTGAAACTTCAGGTATTTATGTGACAGCTGAATCTCAGAGTTAGAGCTCTGAAGCTATGAAAGTCAGATTACCCCATACATCAATCGTTTAAAAAATTGAAAAGGTGATCAGACTTTGTCTAGAGATATGAATGAAGCTGATCTGGATAGGACTAAGGTAAATCAGAATACAGGGTAAACAATGATAGGTCCATATTTTAAAATTTCAACTTCTGTATGAGACCAAAGGGAGAGATGTTTTTTTGGTGCAAAATTTCTATTTTCAATAGTGCGTTATCCAATTTAACTCTTATTGTCAGTTTATTTGAACACCATAATTACATGGAATCTTTACTAGGGTGTGAGATCTTGTTGGTTTGTACAGGTTAGTGTGATGCCCTGAAACACTCCAGAATAATTTGGGCAGAGAATAAAAGAGTATTTGCAAATTACCTTAGGGGGGCTGGGGAGAAAGGAGGAAATATTCACTTCCCCACTTGGGGAATTTTTAATATTCTCGAAAGCAGTGGGGACAACCAATTCAATAGGCTGAGCCCTTGATCTTGGAGGTCACCCCTATGAAACTTATTCCTGCAAAGGAGAAGCTAAGCCTATTTATAATTATGCCCAAAGATCACCCCCAGAGAACCTCTTTTGTTGCTCAGATGTGGTCTCTCTCTCTCTAAGCCAACTCAACAGGTGAACTCACTATCTTCCCCCTACATGGGGCATGACTTTCTGGGGTGTATATCTCCCTGGCAATGTGGGGTGTATATCTCCCCGGCAACGTGGGTCAATACTCCCAGAATGAGCCAAGACCTGGTATCATAGGATCAAGAAAACCTTCTTGACCAAGAAGGGGAAGAGAGAAATGTGACAAAATAACATCTCAGTGGCTGAGAGATTTCAAACAGAGTCGAGAGGTTTTCATGGAGTTTATTCTTAGGCATTATATAGATATCCCTTTTTAGTTTATGGTGTAGTGGAGAGACTAGAGGGAAGTACCTGAAAATGTTGAGCTCAATCCTAGTGGTCAACGAGAACGAGAGCTAAGGGGTATGGGATGTATGAGTTGTTTTTTTTTTCTTTTATTTCTTTTTCTCGAGTGATGCAAATGTTCTAAAAATGATTATGGTGATAAATATATAACTATGTGATAATGTTGTGAGCTACTGATTGTATACTTTGGAGGGACTGTATGTGTGTGAAGATTTCTCAATAAAAATTTTAAAAAAGAGAGAGTTAACAGGAGTGGTGTTGATTGGGGTTAGTAAACCATGGCAATTTGTACTGTCTAACTGCATAAAAGCAGCTTCCAGAATAGCCTCTTGACTCTTTGATCTCTCTTTGGCGCTGGTACCTTATTTATTACACTTTCTTTCCCCCTTCTGGTCAGGATGGCCTTGATCCCATGGTGCCAGGGCCAGACTTATCCCCTCCCATATCCCACCCTGAATGGCATGTACCACGTAGGGGAAAAGGTAATGATTTTCCTTGCAGACTTGGGCTTAGGGAGAGAGAGGCCACACCTGAGCAACAAAAGAGGTTCTCTGGAACCAACTTTTAGACCTGGATGTAGGTAGTTGTATTAGTCAGGATTCTCTAGAGAATCAGAACCAACTGGAGATATCTATAAATATGAGATTTATAAAAGTGTCTCCTGCAACCTTGGGGACTTCAGAGTCCAAAATCTGTAGGGCAGGCTGCAAGCTGGAAGCGCCAATGTCCTCGATGTACTCCCCAGAAGACACTAGTTGGCTGAAGCAGAAAGAAGGATTCTTCCTTCTGAATGCTCCTTAAAAGCCTTTGGGTGATTAGATTGTCACTCATTGCAGAAGACAATCCCCTAGCCGACTACAGATGTGATTGGCCGTGGGTGCAACCAACATGCTCATGATTTAAGTCCACGAAATGTCCTCACAACAATAGACAGGCCAGTGCTGCCTTGACCAGACAACCAGGCACCACTACCTGGCCAGATGACACATGAACCTGACCATCACATAATCCTAGCTTCTCCACTACAGAAATCAGTTTCTTAAAGGCAAGCCTCAAAACCAAGGGCTTGGCCAATAATCTCAGGACTCCCCAATGGTTGAGAAGATACTTGGGGTTTCCCAGATGGGAAAGTTTAATGGTTCCTTTTTCATTCTCCTTCGGGCCCTCAAGGGACACTACCAATAATTTTTTTTTTAATATTTTTTTGAGGGTGGGCCATGGTGGCTCAGCAGGCAAGAATGGTCGCCTGCCATGCCAGAGGACCCGGGTTCGATTCCCGGTGCCTGCCCATGTTAAAAAATATATATATATATATTTTTTGAGATATCTCCACACACGTATAGTCCATCCAAACTTTTAAAGTTTATTTCATTGTGAAGTATAACATGTATACAAAAAAATCAATAAATTTCCAACTACATTTCAACAGGTTGTTATAGAACAGATTGTAAAGTTTGATATGGGTGACAGTGCCACGATTTTTCATTTTTTCTTCTAGCTCCAAGACACTGGAGACCGAAAGAAATATCAATATAGTGATTCAGCAGGCATACTCATTTGCTAAATCGTATCTTCTCTGTTATGCTCCTCCTTCACTTTAAATAACATATATACATAAAAACAAAAAAAATTCGAAGCACATTGTTCTAGTTTGCTAGCTGCTGGAATGCAATATACCAGAAACGGAATGGCTTTTAACAAGGGGAATTTAATGAGTTGCTAGTTTACAGTTCTAAGGCTGAGAAAATGTCCCAATTAAAACAAGTCTATAGAAATGTCCAATCAAAGACATCCAGGGAAAGATACCTTGGTTCAAGAAGGCCGATGAAGTTCAGGGTTTCTCTCTCAAGTGAGAAGGCACATAGCAAACACAATCAGGGTTCCTCTCTCATCTGGAAGGGCACATGGCAAGCACGGTGTCATCTGCTACTTTCTCTCCTGGCTTCCTGTTTCATGAAGCTCCCAGGGAGGTGTTTTCCTTCTTCATCTCCAGGGCCGCTGGTTGGTGGACTTCAGCTTCTCGTGGCTATGTCGTTCTGCTCTGCTCTCTCTGAATCTCTCATTCTCCAAAAGATTTCCTCTTTTATAAGACTCCAATAAACCAGTCAAGACCCCCCAAATGGGTGAAGACATGTCGTCACCTAATCCAATTTAACAACTGCACTTGACTAAATCACATCCTCCAGGGAGACGATCCAATCACAGTTTCAAACATACAGTATTGAACAGGAATCATTCTACCTTTATGAAATGGGATTTTGACTAAAACATGGCTTTTCCAGGGGGCATACATCCTTTCAAACCAGCACACGCATCACAACAATTAATTGTAGAACAGATTTCAGAGTTGGGTATGGGTTACCATTCCACAGTTTTAAGCTTTTACGTCTAGCTGTTCTAAGATACTGGAGACTAAAAGAAATGTGATGATTCAGCAATCATACTCATTTGTTAAACCCTATCCTCTCTGTGTAACTCTACCATCACTTTGATCTTTCTCCCACTCTTTAGGGCTATTTGGCCTATGCCCATTCTAATTTTTTCATGTTAGAAGGGTCGTAAGGTAACATATTTTACAGGTTCTGGGGATTAAGACACGGATATGCTTGGGGACCATTAGTCTATGACGCTGGACCAAAATCACCTCCTGGAGTCTTCTCAAGAAGTAGAAATGCAGCCCTGTACTTGTGGAGGACATAAGCATAGAAGTTTGTAGGCCTCTGCAGTCCCTTCCTGCCAAACATTTGCTTCCTCAAGCAGCTGCCCCTCCCCTGTTCTCAGCCCATGAGGTCAGACCAGGGCTGACTCTGGACCCAGTCCAGGTGTGGTCACATGGCCAGGCTGGCCAGTCAGAGCCCCAAAGGCCCTTGGCCATGGTGATTGGTTCAGAAGTGGATTTATCACACAGGTCTGACCAGTTGGCCAATTTTAACCTCTCTGGCTCCCGTGATTGATTCAGGGATGAGCAGTGTCCCAAGGCAGTCCCAGTGATACTCAATTCTGAGATGGTTATTTAAAAAGAGGAAGAGAATCTCTTTCCACTGGAGCTGCTGAAAGGGTGGGAGCTCCAGCAGCCACCTTGCCACCATGAGGAGAAAACCTACCTGAGAATGAAGGCAACACATGGAAAGCAGAGCTGAAACATGGGGAAAGGGACATCAAATCTGTTGACATCCTTTGAGCCTCTGGATCCAGCTGTTCCTGAAACCTGACCTACCTGGATTTTGATTTTTCCATTACATCAAGGATCAGCAAATTTTTTCTGTAAAAGACCAATACTAAATACTTTTGGCTTTGCAGGACAGTCTCTGTGACAACTATTCAACTCTGCCACTGTAGTACAAAAGTGATCAAAGATAATATTTAATGAATGACCCTGGCTATATCCCAGAAAAACTTTATACATGTTGAATCTGGATTTCATATAAGTTTCACATCATGAAATATACTTCTTCTTTTGGTTTATTCAAACATTTAAAAATGTAAAAAAAAAAAAA
>PVIY010026950.1:0-34745 GCA_004026745.1 Myrmecophaga tridactyla
TCATATGGCAATTTTATGTTTAACTATTTGAGGAACAGCCAAACTGTTTTCCACAGCAGCTGTACAAGTTTACATTTCCACCAACAATGTACAAGAGTTCTAATTTCTCTGCAACCTTACCAACACTTGTTATTTTCCATCTTAAAAAACAAAAACAAAAACAATAGCCATGCTGGTGGGCATGAAGTGGTATCTCATAGAAGTTTTGATTTGCATTTCCCTGCTCTCAGCTTCTTGGGTGGGAATGAAGCACTGATGTGGAGTCAGTGGTTGGGGGTGTCCCAGGTCTGCTGAAGAGTGGGGAACCCCTTCTAAAGCCGGATGTTGGGAGGGAGAAAGGAAGTGAGGTGTGCTCTTTGATTACTGTGTGCCTTCTGGGAAGGCGAACAGACAATGAATGTGCTTTGTCCAACACAGTGTGCTGCACGCCTCTGATTAACAGGCACACGGTGCACTTGGCAGGGCGACAGACCAGAATGAGAACTGGGAGGTAACATGCCAAGTGATCAAGCTCCCCAAGGGTGAGCAAACATCCGGCCTGGTGGTGGACATTCTGAAAGCCCAAGCCCTGCCCGTTTCAGTATCTAGGTTACCAGTGTTCCCAGGGATTGGTTTTGTCCTATAAGGCAGAGGTGCTGCTTTTATAACAACCTGGCCCAAGTCAGTTCGCTGGGCTCCCGGGGGCTGCATCCTGGACAGGCAACGCAGGGGCTCGTGCTTCAAAAGCTAGGAAAATCCAGGAAGGAGGGAGAAGACACAGCTAGCTATGTTTGCAGTAGCAGAGAGGTTATTATTTAAAATCCGTGCAGCCACCTACACCGCCTGTAGGCACAGCACACATTCAGCGTTCAGGGGACAGGTGGCCCTGCTGCAGGCAGCATGGTGCCAGAGCCTGTCAATTCCAAGGGAAAAGAAAAGCTGCTGCTTCTTACAAAATACCCTTTTTGCAGACACTCTGGCTCTGGGTCCATCTGTCAGTCGACCCAAATTTATTAGACCCTTATTCTTACTGAAGTATTGGAGTGTTAAATACCTACTGGGGTGGGTGGGAAGCATGCAAAAGCAAGGTTGACAAAAATAATTGGAGAAGACAAGATGCTGGTTCGACACTGGGCAGTGAGACAGTCGGTCAGTTGCTGAATGGTGCAGAGTGGCCACAAGTGCACCAGGTATTTGTTCAGCACTTTAGGACTTACACAAACAATGCTGCATTTTAAATTTGCAACCTCTGGAATATTAATTCCCATTTACAGATGAGAACACTGTAAATTCAGAGTTAAATGACTTACCCACTGTAACGTAGCTGGTTAGGTTGCACCCCCACCACCCCCGACCCCCGACCTGGGAAAGGGGCTGCTGGGATCCTCTGATAAGAGTCAGGAATGCGCATGGCTTAGGAAAACTGAGACTTAGGGGCTGGCAGAGCAGAGAGCAGAGCTTTTCTCTCATTAGCTATGTTCTTGGGCAACTCATTGGATCTCTTTAAGTCTTAGTTTCTTTGGTGGAGGGGAAATTCCCTTTCCCTGGCTTCAAGTTTCCATGCAGAAGAATCTCCAGTAGACACAGTTCTGGGCCTCTCCTCTCCTCTTTCTCTGCCTTGTCCCCTGGAGGGGCCCAGATCTGACTGGTGAATTCAGTCATCAACTTGTCGCTGTCAGCCCCTCCGCATCTCTTCCTGGGGCCCAGGCTATCTGGAGGGAGTGCCAGGTGGGGGCCGTGCCAGGGGGCAACAGCCATGTGGGTGGTGCCAAGCTGTCTGGCCTCTGGCCGCCAATGCTAGTCACATCTGTCAGCCTGGGGCTGGGCAGTGTCAGAGCTGACACTTGGTTTCCCATCTGTCTGACTTTCTCACAGGGGAAAAGGCAGTAGCCCTCACTGGCTAAAAATGAGGGAAAAGGCAGCAGTTCTTATTGGTTAAAAATTAAAAATTAAACTATATACAACCTCACAGAAGTATCAGGAAGACTTAAGATAATAAATGTGAAAAAGGGTTTGGCACACAGTAGTCAAGAAAGCTCTCACTGCGGGCTCACCGATTCTTTTAAACAGCAACTGAACATGGATCGCTCTTTCCTTTCTAGAAACCAGAGTCAAAATTTCCCATTATTTATCACAGCCAAATCCCATTAAAATAACCAGGAAGCGATTCAAATTAAGCTTTTTTAGAAATGGGCTGATACATAGTGTTTACAATAAATGACCCGTCACAGAGGGTTTGTCACTCTGACTTTTCTGGCTTTTAGTGCCAAAGGCAAACGCAATTCGCCCATTCTGAATAAAAGGGCACCGGTACAAAAATGCTGAACCCTTTCTTTTGGGCTCTTTGGCAGAAAGGTAGAGGAAAGCCTGCTGGAGGTACCTTCAGCATAATCCCCTCAAGACTAGGGAAAGGCAGGCTGGACTGGGGAGCCGGTATCTGTTCCCTGGTATGGGGACATTTGGGAAAAGTGCAGCTTAAGAAGTGGCCATAAGGGTAGACTTGTAGCAATGAGAGATGGGAAACGCTCCTTTGTGGATAATGTTGAAGCTGAATATAAAATATTTTGCAATCTAATTCTGGTAAAGGCGAATGGATATACATCTGTTCTAACACTGTCCAGCATGGCAGGATGAAATCTCAGCCTGGGGCCCAGGAGGGCTCCTGGGTCATGGAGTTTAACAAGGAGGGGTGGGGGATTGGGGAGGGGGGAGAAGGAAGGGGAAGGGGGGAGGGGGGCTAAACCATCAAAGGGCTTTGACCCAGCGAGCACTTACGCGTGCTCACCACGGCCCTAGCGCACCGACGACCAGAGGAGACCCTAAGCTCCAGCCCCCTCTGCACGCCCGGGGGCACTCCGCGGCCCCCTACCTCTCTCATGATCTTGATGGCCTCCACGCGGTGCTGGGGCGGCGGGTAGAGCAGCACGCGGTGGTACAGCGACTGCAGCACGGGCTTCACGCAGTCGGCGGCGCCCACCAGCCGCACCAGCTCGGCCGCCACGTAGTAGACGGTGCGCGCCACGGGCCCGCTGAGCGCGGGTGCCGCCGCCGAGCAGCCCGAGCCCCGGCCGTGGTCGGAGACGCCCGGGGACGCCGAGTCGGACTCCACGCTGGGGCTGGCGCTGCTCCCGTGGGCCGAGGTGATGGTCTTGTCGTGCACCGGGTTTCCCAGGATGGCAATGAGGGCGGGACACAGGCTTTTCCTGGGAGGGGCGGGGGGAGAAAGAAGGGTCACCCAAGTCCAGTAGCGAGGGGCCGAGCCCGCTCTGCACATCCGTGCCAGGACCTATAGACAGGGCTGAGAGGAGGAGGCGGGTCCCTCGGACTCCTTCTTTGGACGACTTTCTGCCCCAATCCCCCTGTCTCTCCATGGGTGTAGCCCCTGCTGGGGTTAACTCAACACGGTATCACGTAAAGGAGGAGCCATCCTGTGTGTGCAGTGCTCAAGGACTTAGATACAAAGTGTCATTCCACTATAAGGAACAAGATTATTCATACTTCTTATTTGAGAAGTTAATTTCCAATTCCAGACATCATCCGACTGCATCCCTGGGTGTCAGCCTCCAGACCTGGAGCTGCCCACTGGCAGCCTGCGGTTGGGGTGTGTGAGAGCAGGACGAATTGAGGGGCACGCAGATGGAGATGCAGAAATGGGCCAAGGCAGTGCCCAGAACGAGGGTTGGTAGCTCTCGTCCCCCTGCACAAGCTTCTGGGGCCTTCCATGCCTTTAGAACCCACTGGCAGGTAATCCAGGAGAGCTCCTTGTTTTGGTCTCTTGTTCCTACCATGTTGAGAAATGTAGGAGGGCCTGGGGGGCGGGAGCATATTATAGAACAATAGGTAGCTGCTTCCCTCTGAGGTTTGGTCTGATACAGGAACCCACCGACCCCAGTGGCAAGTTTGCCTGCGGCCGGCCTGGGTGGGGGGTGCTGAGGGCTGGGTGCTCACCAGATCAGGTCCGTGAAGCCTCGGTGCAGGCGCATGGAGCACGAGGAGCTGCTGAGCACGGAGAGAATGCACTCCGAGTACAGAAGCTGCAGCTGCTGGTTCTCACTGCGGGGAAGCCACACACACGCCCGAGAGGCACAATTAAACACGGATATGGGGAGACACACTTGGAAAGTGTCAGGCATTGCAGAAACCTCACATTTTAATACTTTTAATGGGCTAATCCCCTTGGAGACCACTCACCACTCTGAATTGGTCAGCACTTTTCTATGCAGTGTTTGGCTCTGACTCTTCACTGACAAGGTGTGTTCCCGAGGGACATATTCTCCTGCCACCCCCATGAAATTATTCGTAGAGATAGCACATGGCTCTTTACAAAAAACGGTTGCTGGCCCATCCCTTTACAATGCTCTCCCTTGTTCGAAGACAACTACACAAGGATTAAAACAATGCTGTGCTTGTTGGGGAAAGGAAAATCCATTTGGATATGGACTTTCCCCTGCACCGCCTGAGGGTGGAAGGAGAGAGGGGCGAAAGCTGCACCTCTACCAGGAGGGCACCATTTGCCCAGTTGGTGGTTGGAGCCAGAGAAAGAAGGCAGGAGATCACTAGACCTGCTATCTCTAGGCTCATGCTTCTGGAAGCTTCCCTATACCACTGAGCATGATGGAGTAGGTGCCCTGGTGCAGCACCTTTCAGGGGCTAGCAAGTAGAAAAAGCACTGCATGGGAAGGGCTACAAAGCACCATTTAGCCCAGGGTTCCAGGGGAGCATGCTGGCGGGCACCCACCCTGCGTGGAAACACTGAGGAAGGACTTCCAGAGGAAGCGGTATTTTAGTGGTGTCAGCCACGGGGAGGGGCTGGGCAGAGAGCGTGTGTGAAGGGTGGAAGAAGTTCAGGTGGAGAGGGTGTGGCTGGAGCAGCAGGGGGGGCTGGCTGGCCAGAAAGGGTCAGTGCTAAGACCCCTGGCTTTATTCTGCAAATGGAACAATGACACTATCCCACGATGTTTTAGAAAGATTGTTCTGGAAACCAGAGACAGAACAGATTGGAGGGGTGAAAGAGGAGGGCCACAACATCCATTAAAGCCACATTTTGAAAACTGCATTCCGGAAGGCTATTTCAGGATGGGCTTTGCTATAAAGTTCAGGTTAACCCCTCTGACCAAGCATTTGAGCCGCTATTAAGAAAAATGAGTATGAAATGCTCCAATTAAAAGACCTCTCTTTCTCTCTCAAACTGTCCATCTAGAATTAAAAAAAAAATAATTATAAGCAGTAACACTTCTCAACTTCTGAAATCACTGGAAACAGACCCACAGAAAAGCTACAAGTCCCTGAAATCCCTCCAAGTGTCTGCCAAGTATGCCCGGCTGACGCGGGCTCCAGGCATCAGACCTGCTGATGGCGGCGCTGTGAGGGGCTGGCCCGAGGGTCTCGCTGGAGTCACAGCTGTTCTGGGGGCTGTAGCCTGGGAAGCGGGTTCTGCGTGAGTCAGCCGATGGGGGGAGCTACTTGGGTTGTAGGCGCCTCCCTGCCCCTCCCTACACACACACACACACACACACACACACACACACGCAAACACACACGGGCATAGCACGCACGTGCTTAATACTTGTCTGCGGACAGGCAAACACGTGGAGCACACAGCACAGACAGGAGCCTGCACCCCAGCCAACTCTCAAGATGCACCAGGGAAAACCTGCCCCTTCAGCAGGGCCTGCACCTTTCCTGGGCTCTCTTTGAGCTCTTCGAGCCGGGCAGGGTAAGAATTTGCCAGTCTCACGCGCGGCTGCCCTCTGACCTTCTCCGCAGGCCCAGCCCCTGGGGAACAGCTCCCGCGTGGGGACCAGTGGGCCCTGGAGGCCGAGCCGCCCCTGCCTGGTGGGAGGCCCAGGCTGGAGCACTAGGTTTCTCAGAGGTTTCACCAACTTGTTTTTAAACAGTTTTAACTTTGCATACCTTAAAAAACAGCTTTAAATGTGCCTAGATGAGGAGAAAGAGAGATAAGTAATACGTCAGGAGCAGAATGGAATTAGCCCTGAGCCTGCCTCACTGCAGACCAGGCTGCTTCAGTGCAGGTTCCTCTCTCACGTCTGTCCTGGGATGACGAGGAGTGGGGAGAGCATGGGGGAGACAGCCAGGCAGAGAACGTACAAAGATCCCGCTAAGCCCAATTATCCTTCCAAAAATTCTTGGATTTCAGCAGCCTCTGGTAT
The DNA here is from genome assembly GCA_004026745.1 of Myrmecophaga tridactyla. Taxonomy (NCBI): domain Eukaryota; kingdom Metazoa; phylum Chordata; class Mammalia; order Pilosa; family Myrmecophagidae; genus Myrmecophaga; species Myrmecophaga tridactyla. The sequence continues at coordinate 6,150 of PVIY010026950.1, forward strand.
CTCCACTTACCTAATATAGAACTCTATAAATACCACAGCTCCAAGGCCTGCGAGCACATGGGACCTGAATGCATTTTCTAAATCCTCCCGAGAGACCAAACATGTCAGAGGCACACACCCTTACGGAGCGAACAGCCCTGATTTTGGAAATAGCTGTCGGGGGAAGGATTGACCACAGCGCAATTACAGAGGAAGAACCCATTCAGAGGGCAGGAGAGGCGTGACATTTAGTTAGTAGAACTATAAGGAGCTAAGGGAGTGAAATCCAAAGGAAGTGTACAGGTTGCAAAAATTTAAGGGATAGGCCTAACAGTCACCCCCAGAGAACCTCTTTTGTTGCCCAGAAGTGGCCTCTCTCTCTAAACCAACTCAGCAGGTGAACTCACTGCCCTCCCCGCTACATGGGTCATGATTCCCAGGGGTGTGAATCTCTCTGGCAATGTGGGACAGTACTCCTGGGATGAGCCAGGACCCAGCATCAAGGGATTGAGAGAGCCTTCTTGACCAAAAATGGGAAGAGAGAAATGAAATAAAGTTTCAGTGGCTGAGAGATTTCAAACAGAGTTCAGAGGTTATCCTGGAGGTTATTCTTATGCATTATATAGATATCCCTTTTTAGTTTATGGCATATTGGAGAGGCTAGAGGGAAGTACCTGCAATTGTTGAGCTGAGTTCCAGTAGCCTTGATTCTTCCAGATGATTGTATAAAGATATAACTTTTACAGTGCGACTGTGTGGCTGTGAAAACCTTGTGTTTGATGCTTCTTTTATCCAGGGTATGGATAATGAGTAAAATAATATGGAGGGATAAATAAATAATAGGGGTGACAAAGGTTAAAATAAATTGGGTAGATGGAAATACTAGTAGTCAATGAGAGGGAGAGGTAAGGGGTATTGGATGTATGAGTTTTTCTTTTTTCTTTTTATTTCTTTTTCTGGAGTGATGCAAATGTTCTAAAAAATGATCACGGTGATGAATACATGTATGATGATACTGTGAGCCACTGATTGTACGCTATGTATAGAATGTGTGTGAAGACTTCTCAATTAAAAAAAAAAAACTTTAAGGGAAGGAAGAGAGAGATACACAAGGAGACTTTGTGTCTAATATAGAACACAATGGAGCAGGCTGCATTGTTTTCACCATGGGAGCCTGGGCAGCTCGTGGCAGGAGGGAGCAAAGAAGTCCTGCAAAGGTGCACAGAGCATCCTGCACCCAAGTGTCTTTGCAAAGAGGACCCTCCGCCTTTTGTGATGGAACAGTGAGAAAGCCCACAATCCACAAAGCAAACAGTCTCTAGAGGCAGAATTAGGACCAGGAGAATTGCATTGAAAACCCAGTCATGACTATGAGGATCCTATAAAAGCCATGAAGCTCTGTAAAAATATGCCTTAAGCCACCTTCCACCCAATGTCCCATGAGAAATCCTAGGAAAACACTTAAGTGTCACATGAATGCAGTCCCCCTTTAAAGCCTGTTCCTAGATCATGTTGTTCAGAAATGTTTTCTTTATTGCTCAGTGATAGAAATAGATGACGTAAAGTTTCTAATATTTGTGTACGCACGTGTCGGCATTTGCAGTGTATGTGCAACATATTTTCCTAACAATCTATTGTCTAGTTTTTGATGTAGGCAGCTCAATTCCTAACTACATTATAAATAAGAATTAGCACAAACAATTTTGAAAGCCAACAAACCATTTCTGAGCTAATATTTACCAAGCATTTATTCACTGGAGGGTGCTGGGGAGGCAGGGCAAGATGGCAACATAGGGAGGTATGGAATTTAGTTAGTTCTCTAAGGCAGCTAGGAAATAGCAAGGAACTGTCTGGAACAACTCTCTGGGAGTCTTCTGTGACCACAAACGTATCATAAACCATTCTGGAACAGGCGGAAGGGCTGAGATCACAGCACAGAACTGTAAGTAAAGTCCCCCAAACTGTGGAGACTGGTGCCCCTCCCCCTCCATCATGGCAGGCTGTTTTGGAGAAACTTCCCCGTGGGAAAAAGAAGCAGTCTTTACTAGGAGCACAGCCAGGAGAGCTCAAGCATGCCCCCATTGCAGACGTAACTAACAAATTCAGACTGCTGAACGCTAGCTCTGAGCAGACAGACCCACAGTAAACACCCAAGGATCCCTGAGGTCTCTCCTGGCAGAGAAGAAGCAGGGCTGGTGAGGAAAAAACAAAACAAAACGAAGTCTTGGAGTCGTCTGGGATCAGAATACTGGAAAAGAGCTGTGTCCCAAGAAAAGCGGCATATAGAGCCAGGTACCAACTCTGGCTCTTATTTGACAAACTCAGGTGGCTGGGGACCAGCTCTGAAAAAGAGTTTTTTGTTTTTTTTTTCTTACCTAGCAGCCCATTAAACAAGCAAACAAAAAGTGTCAGCCATTTTCCACTGGCAGCACTGACCCAGGCAAGGGCAAAGTGAAGACAGGGCTGAGAGACAAAGCAACTGGTCAAGTGAAGGAGATAATTCCCTAAAGGGTATATCTTCCCCAAGAAAAGGGGAACAGACCCCAGCTCAAGCGGTGGCCCTTTTTCAGACGACTCAGGCCCCAGGGGCAGGAAAACAGAAACAGCCCAAGCTTGCCTTCTACCTTAGCCTCTGTCTCAGCCCCAACCCTGGCAGGGACACGGGCTGCTGAGAATTAAAGGCTCCCTGCCACTTCACACCAGTGGGGAGCTGTGGGCTGACAAGCGCCACCTGCTGGGCAGGATGGGAAAAGCAGAGTCTAGAAGCTCTGCAGGAAAGTCTGACAACCTGCTGGGTCTCACCTTCAGGGAAACTTGACACTGATCACAGCCTCCTCCTGAGACCTGGGCCTGTCTGGTCTGGGACAATCTGATTGGGGTTGATGAGATCTTGAGTGACCCTCCTCACAAACAGTCCCATGTACGCAGAGCAAGAACCAGAAAAACAGGAGCTGAAAAATTCCGACCAAACAGAAGCTATGCTCGTGGTCTAGAATAAGTTGAACTGAATGTCAAAGAACAGATAGAGAACAAAGCCAACCAACGAGAAAACCCTAGGGAAAAGAGTGGAAATGACCTTGAGAATAAACTAATCAAGGAAATCAGATACCTAGAAACTAGGAAAAATCACGAGCCATACTAGGAAGCACGAAAATATGGCCCAGTCAAGGGAACAAGCTAACACTTAAAAATGAGATACAGGAGTTGAAACAACTAATTAAAGAAGCTCAAGCATTTATTCACAACATGTCAGGCACTGTTCTGTAAAAACAATGTCAGCAAAACCCAGCAATAGCAGGACTTCTGCGAAGATATCACAACAGAATGCCAAAAACAAGCCCACAATAGGCCTGACCTGGGACTTGTCAGGTAAACCAGGTGATCTCCTTACAGATGGAACCCTGATAGCTGATCCGAGAGCCATCTGCTTTTTTTTGGGGGGGGGGGGTATGCAGTGCATGGTCTAGGAATCAAACCCAGGTCTCCTGCATGAAAGGTGGGCGTTCTAACCACTGAACTACCCGTGCATCCCTGATCCATCAGCTTTTAAAGAACATGAACTTTAAACCTGGAACGCCAAGCTCTCACTGGGCTGAGCTGAAGACTTTTCCAACCAACGAACAGTGGTGCTTTTTGGCCAGCCCTTACAGACCTCTATACTCACGGTGACTTGTTTAGATGCTAGTTTTTAATTAACTCGTAAAACACCCTGAGCTCCCCATACTTCTTTCACTCTTAGCAAAGCACTCAGAAAAGTTTTAGCTCATTCATTTCCCTTGCCTGCTAAGTCATGAACATGGCCTTTGCACGTTTCAAAGTTCTGGTGGTGGTGTTTGACTCCCTGCCAATGCTGAGCCCTGAGGGGCAGCAAAACAGACTCCTTGAGGGCTGGTGGCACCTGGTTGCCAGGTGCCAGGCCAGAATGCTCCCCTGGCAGACATCAAGGATGTCACAGAATATTAAGGACTGCGATGGAATAAGATGAAAGCTAATCCACAATCACACCTGCACAGAGATTAAAAAATAATATCCCCAAGAATGGCCCAAAGCCTCCCTCCCCCACCAGGGACTCCTGCTGTTCTTCCCAGGAGCTGGTGCCCACCTGCTTCTCCCACCTGCTAGATCAGAATGGAGATACCCTATGGCAGAACCACTCCCACTTCTCACAGCCCCCAGTCCTTGAAAAGAAACCCCCCTCCCTTCATCCTACTCTCCAATCCCCTAACTCAAGTGAAGATCCTATAACTATCCCTCATTACACCTTCTAGTGGGGTTCCCAGGTGTGCAGGCCCCTTGTGAGTCAATGAACCTAACTCTGTTGGCCCAGGTGTTCCTGGTGGCCTTTGACTGGTGGGCACCAGCAGCCAAAACCCTAATAGAGATTCTTATCTTATAGATGAGGAAAGAGCTTTGCAGTGGTTGAGATCTTTGTCCGAAGCCAGGGCTAGCAAGTGGCAAGACTTGGGTTTTAACCCAAGAAAAACAACCTAGATAATGCAGCAGAGCTAACAGTAACAAAACAAGACTCTTGACTGGGTCTCAGGGGAAGCTATGCCAAGGGGAGATGCGTCCTCACTGTGACCTGATAGCTGGCTCTGCTGGTGTGGGCAGGACCTGGGCAGGGTGGGGAGGTGTGAGCACTAGACAAGATTAGACCCTGGTCATGCATGAGTTGGGTGAATCGGTCATTTACGCAAACTTTGGAGAGTGAAAAAGGTGACGATGAGTATCACAGAACAGGCTAGCACTCTCCCAGGTAAACCAGGTGCAGGCACCCTAGAGAGGGGCTCCTGGAGATGGTGCTGGCCCTACAAGGTAGGGTGGGTCTCTGAGTCCCAACCTGTTGCTCACTCTCTATGCTCGGCAAGGTGGGCACCTGAGTGGGGCACAGGAGGGGCCCCACCTCCCATCTGCTGTTGGCAAGTCCCTCCCGAGGGCGCCTGCCCAGTGGCCAGGTGTGGAGCAGAAATGAGTGCAGTTTCGTTGTGCTTTACAGCATTCCCATACTGAATGGGGCTCTTCCTATTCCAGGTGCCTGGTGTAAAGAGAGCTTAACCTGGGTGGGGCATGCAGGTGACCTGGAAGGACAAGGGCTGATTGATGGAGAAACCATTTGTCAACGACACTTAGGCATAACACTAAACTTAGCTTAAAAATAATCCCAAGTTTCTGCAAAAACAAAAACAAAGCCAACAACAACAAAACCAAGTTCCTGCCATATTTCTGGCAAAGCACAAGGCCTAACTCATGCCTTCAACCAGCCCCTTTCTCCCAGCTCACTGCTGTAGATGGAGTCCTGTGAGTAACGACACTCTGAATTATGCAATGTTCTAACTATGAGTAAAGAGTAGTTCAATGTGTGTTTTATAAGTCAAAGGGCACCTCAGAATTTGTGCTGTGGAATGTTGGAATTAAGTCTCTATGTCGCTGCCCAAGACTTCACATCCTACCCTGGGAAGTCTGGCTTGTCTATGGTTTGGCTGGAAGACAGATGTGTCAGCTGTCTCACCCACACGCTGCACGGAGAGTTGGGGCAGTAGATGGCATTTTAATGAACTAATATCATCGATTAAGCTAATACCATTGATTAAAACATGAAAAGGATGTCAAAGGCAAGTAACCTGTTCTTTAAGATGAGTGTGAGCTCCTTCACTCAGGGAGTGTTGGAAGAGACCAAGAAAGACCTCAGGGTCCAGCCTCTCTCCTGACAGAGGATTTAAGTGTGGCAGGGCCTGGCAAGAGCCCGGGTGAAGGGCCCCTGGCTGGGGTTTCCGGGGCAGAAGCCGCCCTAATAGGCTTTCCCCTCGGCGCCGCGCAGGAGGGATTAACTTTTCTCTGCAAGGGAGTGTTTTTCCATTTCACACCTCAGAGCCCTGCCCTGGAAATGGCATTCAGCAACTAGGGCTCGTCCAGAGTGTCTATAAATCCTTCCCCTGAGTGACCGGTGAGTCCCGGTGTGGGGGGGTGGGGGGGTGGACACAATGGCTCTCACCACCTGCCGATGCCACGGAGGATGCTTTAAATCCTGCTGTGGATAGCGGCCACTGCAGAAACAGGCCGCTGGCTGGTAGTGGCAGCAGCACTGGGGGCACTTACTTGACAGCAGCTTGAAGCTTTTCACACAGGACAGTGAGCACGGAGACCACGTCGTCGCAGAGGGTCTCCACTGTGCAGCCTTCAAACAAAGGGGGACCAAGGCGTCAGCCCAGCCCGGGCACCGCGCTGCCTCCTGCCGCCACCACGGACGCGCCCGAGCGAGGGAAAACCAAACGCTGTTGGGACACTGCACTGCCCCGGGCCACCAAAACCACAGAGGAGAAAGGGATGGCAGATCATCTTTCCTTCCTATGGTGAAACCCTCAAAAGTCAGCCCAGACACAAAAAAAGGGGTGGCTTCTAATTATAAAAAATTTCATTCACATTTAACTAAAGGAGATTTGGTCAATTTAAACAACACCATTGACCACAATTTCCTCATTTTCTTTTTAGCCAGGAACCTAAAGACCTATTCCTTATTCTGAGCCCCTAAGCTTCTGGGTCTTCTGAGTAGTTTTGAGTCGTATCCCAGAGGGATAAAATTTGGCAGAAAGATGGGCTTTTGGAACTAGAAAGGTTTTTGTTTGGTTTTGTTTTTTTGGAAGTAGCAAAACAGGAAAAAGGGGCAAAATAACCGAGTCACCATCTTCCTCTATTTTCTGTGCCCAGCATCCTCAGGGCCCCTGGTCTTTGTTTTTAAGGGAGAAATGACCATTGTCAGAAAAATAAGTTTTTTCTCCAAGCGGGTCCTGGGGTCCAGCAAGTAGCTTCCACTGAAGCAGTGGTGGATACTGGGGAAAGGCTGGAGTTGGATGTGTTCAAGTACTGGTCTACAACTTAGCTGTCTTTGGCAAAGATGGAATAAATAAGACCAACTTCACAGAAGTGTTGGGCCAGGTGAAGTAACATTTAATACAACAAAAAACCTGTAAAGATCTACCCAAATGTTAGACATCACCAAGGCTATGTATTTGCTGGAATAAATGAACGGATAACTACGAGGACAAGTAAGATGAAGAAAACACAGCAAGAATGTGAGTAAATCAAAGTAAAGTTAGAGGAGAACAGGGGAAGATAAATCAATCACTGGCCATCAGAATTTAAGATCTTAAATGCAGGGAAAAATTGAGAAATGATAAGGTAAAATGATAAAAAATAATTTGAAATGAGCAAAACCCTGAAGTAATCCCTTAGGTTCAGTTTTAGATGAATTTCAAATGCATCCCCCGTCATTTTTTTTATTAGCATATTTTTAAATTTTTTATTCTGGACCAAGAGGACTTGGGCCTTTTTTTTAGTTTATAAAATCATTCTACATTAAAGTGAAGATTTAATGAGACCTGCAATAGACAAAAGAGAGGAAAAGACAGGAGAAAATCTTGGAACATATAATTGAGAGTCTCAAAAGATGAAAGCATGGTGGAACAATTGAGGCCACAGCCCAAGAACATAGCAAAATTCAACGAAGACCACACACTCAATTAATGCTTTAGAAACAATTTAATGTATCTCGTTCTCATTTCTTTGATTTTTCTCGACTTTTCCTAATTATGGCTTCTATCTGTTTCTCTCTCTCCCATTCCTTTTGCACCTTCTGTCACCCTCAATGTCGTCTCCCTATTAACTGCTAAAATGTCAAAGAAAAGCAGATTTTTAAATAATGTTACTGTCATTACTGAATAAAATCTGAAGTAAAGCCTATATGTTAATTTTTAATCAGATGATCTGAATTTTTCATCTCTTTTAGAAAATAATACTACCAAATATATATTTCTAAACAACCTAATGGTTTGTAATTACTGTGGATCTCTATTTTTCCCTTTCCTGTGAGTCAGAATGGAGGTCCTTTACCTTGATTTCATCTGTTCTCTAATTTGAGCTGTTCTGCAAGACCCCTTGTGAGCAGATGACTTATTTTATGTCAAAAAATTGGTATTTTATGAGCTTTCTTCTGGTGCAAGAGCACTTTATACCAATGAGGGTTCTACAACCTTCTATCCAATTCTCACTTTAGCAACTAATAAACCTGACTTAATGGAGAAAGTACTAAAAGCAAACAAACAAAAAACACCTCCCCACCATGAAGACATCAAAGGGTCCATCTGAAGAGGAACAGGTGTAGCTGACATCAGGGAACAAAAGGAGGCCAGCAGATCACTCAATAGGAACGTGCCAGGCAAAGCTAAACAAAAGCTCTAGGAAAAGGAAAACCAACCCAAGAGCTCCCAGCCACCCTTACATGCCCAGCACCGACCGAGCTCATCGTTGGCATTCTTATACCTGCATTTTAAATTCTACTGATAAGCATCAAATCCAATACCTTGATTCCCGAATTCTTGCGGGACATCCGGGTTTTCAATTATCTAGTAAGGGAGACACACAGAACAATTAGGAGAGGCAGGCAAGAATAATCCTGACTCTCAGACAATGGAAACTTCTAGAAAACAAAATGGCATCCTGAGAGCTCTTGGCCCTGCTAAGCAATACCCTCCAGCTTTTCCTAGCTCTTCATTACTCGTGCTATTTCTGAGAAAGACTATGACCTCTGGAACTAAGCTGACCAGTTCCAAAAAAGAGTTTATTCAAGAGTCCACAAACTTCATGGAACTCCAGCCCCGTGGTTCACTTGAGGATTCCAGGGTGCTGGATTAACTATGACTTGGAGTAATACCTGCCAGACAGGTGAGCTCCCTGGACACAGCCCTGTGATTGGCACCTAGTAAATACGGACTCAGTCCCAGGAAGGATCAGGTTCCAGGACACCCAAAGATGTCCACTGACCAGAGGTATCATCTTACTGTGGGACGGGGGAGCATGTTCACTTCCCACTGACCAGAACAGCCACTCCAGGCTGGGGCTAGGTAGATCCTGAAGTATCGGGGCAGAGCGGACCTTGGGGGAAGGGAATATAGGCAGGGACATTAAAAAGGAGGAAGACTTATTCCCATGCAGGGACAAATCAGTAGCTCTAAGTTGTGCATAGGAAGGAGGCTCTCGTCTCCCTATTTCGTTGTACTGGGAGATATGAGAGCATTTCCATGCTAATTATCTACCAGACATATAAATCACCCCTTGGCTCTGACGTTACTTTTTTAAGCTTGTTACAGGCACATATTTCTCCTATTCTCTGTTCATTAAATTTCTCCTATTCTCTGTTCATTAATTTGCCAGTTCAGCTGCTTCCACAGCACTTTTTGTGAAATGTTATTCCAGCGTTGAGAGCTTAGCCTGTGGCCAAACACACATTTAGATCAATATTTTCTAGAGGAAACCCATCCGAATCATATTAAGGGCAGGAGAATCCCCCCTGGCGCCCCCCCACCCCAGTATTTAAATGTAGCCTTGTGCTGTTTGAAATTAGTAAAATTTAACCGTTGATTTTTTGTTCATCTCAATAATGCAACAGCTAAGCTTGATTATGACCCAGGTTTCTGGGGACACGAGATTTGTGTTATCTGGGGTGGGGGCGGGGTGCAGGCATTAGGCTGAGGGTACACTTCGTGCAAAGGTTTTGACAGTCTAGGTTTTATTTTCTGTCCACGGTCCTTATCTCTTCCTCCTTGCGATGCCTTCCCGGGGCTGAGTGCTGCTCCTTCCTTCCTCAAAACTCCCCACTCCACGGACCACGCGCCGCCTGCGGCTTCGCAAAAATAGCCACTCAGCAGGCAAAGGGCTTCACGAGGACTTTAAATAGTAGCATCCTGAGAATTGTGTTTTTCTGGGACCCAGAATCCTACCTCCAGGGACTACCAGAGAGCCATAGAGAGGACACGGAAGGAAACAACAATTTTCCACCTAATTTGGGATCTTGCCTTGGTTTGGGGCTGAGTCCAGATGGGCAGTGATGGGCAGCCCCAGGGTGGGTAAGCTCATCGGGCCCCAGGGCAGAGAGCCTGCAGCAGAGCCGAAACTAGACCTGCCACCTTTTCTTATAGAAAAAGGAAATCCAGAGTGAGCTGAAGGCCCAGTGATTTCACTTTAAACCTGACGCTCTCCTACAAAGATTTTCTAAAACTTAAAATTAAAAAAAGATATTAAATGAACCAATATAAGTGAATGCTTGAAACAATAAAACATAAGATACTATGACTATTTAGTTGGTGACCATATGACCATTTGGCAAGCATGAGTTATGACTCTATATTAATGTGAGAATTTTCAACTTCTTACACTTACTTCCATGAAAGTTACTTTTTTCTCTCAATATTTTCTATGTATAGATTTGAATTTCTTTTAAACTGGTATTTCCTCCACATGATATTCAAAATCCCACTATAAACAGAATAGTTTTTAACAAAGGGTCAGCTAAAGTAATAAAAATATCTCAAGCTAAAAAATATTTTTTTTTATAATAGGAACTTGGGCTTTGGTTGTAGTAGACATAAAGAAAAAAAGGGTGATGCTTTTTTTTTCAGATCGTAATGCTGTTTGTTTGAGCAGAAATGCATATTAATTGAGAACATGGACTGAGAAACAGGAGACTGGGGGTTTATTTCTGGAGCTTTCACTGAGAAGCTCATTAATTTTAGATGAGAAAAGTTCCTTTCCCTGGGCTTCAGCTTTCTCAACTGTAAGATCCAGAATAAAAAAGTTTGATTTCTAAGCTTCCACCTCAATTCCATGCTTCTCTAAAAATTAGAGGAAACAATATGACAATGAAGTTAAATATGAGCATTTACATTTCTGAAAAAAAAGTATGACTCCAACTAAGATTTCCTATTTTTAAAAATAATTACTTTCATTTCAGAATCCTCCCTGCAAATTTTAAATGAATTTTAATCTGAATTAATACAGAGGCAGATTTAAAAACACCATCAATATTAAAGAGGAATCATTTTCTCATTAACATTCCCAGAAGATAATATATACAAGAGGTCAATTACATTTACATTTTCCTAGGAACACTCATTTTAGACAAACTGAGTTTAGATCAAAAAGCTCTAGTGGGCCTTAACAGAAGAGTGAAGACAAACTCAGTCTTTCCTTTTTGGCACCAGCAGGCGAAGGAGACCTTCTGTCCATTCTTTTAGCTGAAAGGAAACTCAGGTAACAAACCTCAGGGCCGCTCGTTAACTGCTCTTCCTTTTTCTTAATTTTGAATTCACTTCCGGTATTTGTGACTATCTCAGTGGCAGCATGGTATTTTAATATTAAAAACATTCAATATGTCAGGTCTTAAAATTGATTTTTTTTTTTAAAAAGTAAAATTTAAAACAATGACTAAAATAAAAATCGAGAAACTGTATAGAAAAAACAACTCTCGAGGTTTGGGGGTAGGAGAAGCAAAAATCTATTGGAATAGCTTAAATTCCGGAGATGCATGTTAGGTAGCGAGAAAGCGCCTCCATCCTGTCCATTGTTATGGGTAGGCTGGGGTGGGGGGTGCAGGTGGCGGGACACACAGCATGCAGCGACACGCGACGGGTGGGCGGACGTCGCAAGGCTCACCGTGTTCTCCTGCCTTTGCCGTAACTGTAAAGTCAGGTCGCTGAGCATTTGACTGAGAGTTGCCCGCACAGCTGTGTTTATACTACGCTGGTGGCAGCTACTCACATATGTCTCAATGCACACCTGGTGAAGAGATAAGATAGCAACACACATCCTGTAGGCATCAGTGCATTCCCGACGTTCCTTGGAAATAAGCAGAGGGGACCTCAAACCCCTCTTGAATAGAAACTCAGCCTGACTTAAGACCAGTTATTAATCTGTCCTAAAAATATGAAAAAAAAATCCCTGGGAATTTGTTTTTCAGTATATTGTAAAAGGAATATTTTCCTAGGAATGGAAAAAATAAAAGGAACGGAAAAAAAAGGTTTCCATTCTTAGATGCTCACCCTTCTGTGTATCACTAAAAATAGTGATTTTTAGATATGCTAAATAATTCTATCCAGAACAAATTCAGATGGTTTGTGATGCATCCGGAAAAGCTCCCTCCGTTGAAAACGGGAAGAGGGAGTCATCTGGCTGTGCGCACCTGGAAACGTGACCAGGAGGAAGGGTGGCTGTGTCAGTGGACAATGTGGCTCATGGCAAAAATGAGCTCTGTTCCCGAGCTGCCTCTAGACTGGGAAAAGCTGTGGGGACCACAGAAGTCTCATGGGAATTCCCAGGTCTGGACAACGCCTTCTGCCATTCACTGGTTTGCAGCATCTCTGGGACCTGGGGCTCCTCCACCTGCTGCCATTTGGAAGGCAGAGTTCAGCTTCTTGACCACCATGAGGACCCCTTGAAGGAGAAAAGCCTACTGTCCCCCACCGTGCTGGGGCCTCTGTCTCACATCCTGCTAAAGGGAACCTAAGACCAGGGTGGCCTCTGGACCTTTGCACATCTGAATGCTGAGTTTGGAAGACACCCTGGGGGCATGCGTGGAGAATCCCAATTTGACAAAATCATTTGATGATGATGATGATGATGCTAAATGTGATGAATGATTTCATCACCTCAAATTCTTCTGGAAGTGATAGGGAGTGACATTAACACATGCTTTAAATTTGCTCACCTTCTACTCTGTATAAAGGTATGTTATACTTTCAATTTTACAAAGCATATTCAGACATACAAAAACAAAGAGAAGGGATTCAATGTCCCCACATTATGTTTCTAATAATGGCTCCAAGATTGTCTATCATGAAAGTACAGGGCTCTTCCTTAAACTGGCAAGTTTAATTTGATGATTGACAACTGAGATGGGAGGGAGATGAAGAGTTGACCTTGGCTCATACTGCTTAAAGCTAGGGTTTTTTCTGCCAGAGCTCATTATAACTACCTTTTTTGTAAAGTTAACTAGGTTAAATCAATGTTTTTTTAAAAATTTGACCTATCTCCTATTGAATGCTTACTATTCCAAATGAGCATTTAAACTTACAAGTATATTTGGAAGTTGGCCTAGGTTATTTTATGGTTAAAACATAAGAACAAGTTTCAACGTATTTATTTTTCACAATACTATTTTAGGATATGTCAATTTTAAATTCATTTTCTCAGATGATCATGGATTATAATGTATTTCAAGACAAAATTTATGCATACTCAGAAAAAAAAGGTGTTTTAATCCTGGAAGGCTTTTATTTCTGCATGCGATAAATGGTTAATAAACTTAGAAAACAGATCTAAATAAGTGTAGAGTTTTAGTTTGATGAAACCAAATTCTCCATAGTGTAAGTATGCTTACTAGTACTGTCTGTATTTAATAATTTTTCTTTAAATCTTACACTTCCCTAGGGGATCTTTATAACTATTGAATACTGAGACCCAGGTCTGTATACGATTCCTGCTTTAACAAATTTCATCAAGTTGCTTCTGGACATATGAACAAGAGCACATATAAGGGACCTGGTGGCATAGAACCCAAAGAGCGCTGTAAACAGCAGAATTCCCAAATTCCAACTAAATCTGAGTTTGAAGGTTGCCACTATTTTCTGTGTTTCATTGCTAATCCTTCAGGTTCAACACTGAAAATGACTTACTGCAAGAGGAAGTTTATCAAGGAGAAAAGGGAGCATGTTTACTCTGCTTAAAAATTTCATTAATCTAAAAAGCTTCTTCTGCTAAAGTAAGGCATATAAATACTGAATGTGACAAAAGGGAATCCTGTTAAATATAAAAAGGACCATGTATGTATTTGTTAATATCGCTGTCTTTAGGTACCTAGAAAGGAAATGCTTCATTAGCTACACTGATATCTTCTGGTCCCAGGGCTAGGGGGTCCATTTATAAATGATTGTGTCCCAGGCCAGTCATTTTGACTGTGGGAATGCTATGGCCCTCATCTCAGGGCAATGCTAGGATGAGCACATTGAGTCAGAGAAGCATAGACTACCAAGTCCAAAGGCAGGCTGGGTTTCTGGAAAAGAGCTCGTCAGCTTCTTCTTTTCGTCTCCCCAGGATTGGTCCTACCCCCCCAACCCCTGTGCCCCTTGCTTTCCTCGTGCAGATCTAACACTTAAAAAGCCTCTGTCCTGCACCTGAGCCAGAGGCTCCGCGGGCCAAGCCAAGTACCTTGTGGGAAGCCCCAGACCCCTGGTCGCCCGGGAACGCTTGAAGACAAAGGGCACTGAGGAGTTTTGTAAGGGATATTTGGATCATTTCATGCATTTGAGGACTTCCAGCTTTATGGCATGCTAAACAAAACTTGAGAACAAAAACACAAATGGTTAGTGAAGCCAAATAAACCCCAAAGGAGAAGGAAAAAGAACGAGAAAACACAAGCCCGCCAGTCATACATAAGCAGTACTAGTTTTACATCATTGCTACCTAGACCCATAAATAACAGTACCAAGTTAAAGCTGGGGCGAAATCACTGGGTCACTGAATATGAAGTAGCACAGTGGAATGGAGTAGACAGTCTGTACTGGCCACTGCGATCTCAAATTTTGAAGACAGTGCTACAATAGAGCTCTGCTTAGCTCTGAATGGGGTTAGTGGCGCTCAATTTGATAAAATATTGCGTTATATTGAGCAATAAGTTCCAGAAAGAGAAGAACTAGTATGTTTCCAATTAGAAAATTTTATGGAAGTGAAAAACAATTTATGGTCATAAAAAGTAGAAAAAAATCAGATATTAAGAGAGGAAAGCAGAAAAAAATGTCTTCTACATAAGGTAGACTATAATTGCTTGGTGAGCACATTAGAACCAAAGGAATTTTAGTAATCACTACAGGCCCAAACTCTACGAAGAATCATGGTGACAGGTAAGCAGCAAGACTGTTTTTTATTCTTTCTGAAAAAGTTTCTTTCTTTCCTAAAGCAAGTGAAGTGCTGTGGCAGGGGCTATGTGGCCGGGGGCACCTCATCACACGGGTTCTGCTGATAAAAACACACAGAGCAAATCAAAATTGTTTTGTCATTCCTAGGAGATCTGTGGATAAGCAAGTTCAAACTCTATGCACGGTTAGGGAAATGTGCTGATTTTCCTTTCAGATCTCAACTCAGAAGGAAATTCTTATATACATGTTACCAAAATAAAAAAAAAAAAAAGAATAAAAAGGAAATTCTTAGAGAGCCTGTGGAGAATGCAGAAAACTCTGGCTGCGATTTCCATCTTCCCCTTCCATGTTCATATTAAAATGACTTAAGCCACCTCAACTCATCCGTTCCTGCACCTCCCCAGAGAGAACCTTCTGCTGGGTCCACAGGGGGTCTATGTGAGCCCACGAACCAGCCCCAATGAAGCCGCGAGTAAGCTGCTCTGCCTTATGTGTCCTCTAACTCCGCAGCGACAGGCCTCAGAGGTAAAAGGCTGGTGTGGAAATTCCTCAGAAAAGGAGGACAGGCTTGCTCAAGGCATGTCTGACAGTAAGTAACCTCAGAGGAGACAAATCAGAGTCAGCAACAGGACTGGTGCACGAGGAAGAAAATGAGAGGCGCAGGAAAGAAAGGTGGGGACAGTCCTGAGGACAGGGTTTCCTCACTCAGGGGCTTCAGCTAGTTGGAGATCGAGGTACTGTGCCTTCAACCAGTTTCCTCACCGGGTGGTGGGTCCACTCCCCCAACTTCACAGAGGACATAAGGAATAAACTGCCCCCCAGTTAAAGGATGCAGTCATCCATGTGGTTTCTTCTGGATCCTCTTTAGAGATTATCTGCTCCTTAATTGTAGAATATTGTATTTAAGGCATGTGTCATGGTCAGGTTCAGGTGTCAACTTGGCCAGGTGGTGGTGCCCATTTGCCTGGTTGGGCAAGTGCTGGCCTGTCTGTTGCTATGAGGACATTTCACAGAATTAAATCATGATCACATCGGCTGCATGCACAGCTGATTTCATTTGTAACCAGCCAAGGGCTACAATGAGTGATGTTTAATCAAGTCAATGGAAGGCTTTTAAGGAGGATTCAGAAGAGACAGTTTCTCTTTTTCCTGCTTTGGCTAGTGAATCTCTCCTATGGAGTTCATCCAGACCCTCCATTGGAGCTGTTGGCTTCACAGCCTGCCCTATGGATTTTGGACTCTATGTTCCCACGGTTATGTAGGACACTTTTATAAATCTTATATTTACAGATATTTCCTGTTGATTCTGTTTCTCTAGAGAACCCCAACTAATACAACATGTCTCAGAAATAATGCTCCCACATCAGCATAAAAAACCAAAAGTACTTTTGATCATTTCAAAAGTGATAAGTTGGATTGATTTAAAAAATATGTTGGTGGCTAGTGGGACTGTTAAATCATAATCCTTGGTGGTAGGTCTTGAGCGTCAACATTCTTGAAGCTCCCCAGGGAACAGGTAGGACTATCACTGAGCTCTAGCCTTTCTGATGCTGTGCCAGTTTGAAAGGATTTATGTACCTAGAAAAGCCATGTTTCAATTCTGATCCAATCTAGCGGGGGCAACATTTTCCTTTAATCCCTATTCACTCATCTAGGTTGAAATTTCTTGATTAGATTATCTCCATGGAGGTATGGCTCGCCCAGCTATGAGTATAACCTTTGATTACATGGAGATGTGACTCCATCCATTCCAGGTAGGTCATGATGAGTTTACTGTAATCCTTTAAAAGAGGAAGCATTTTTGGAAAAAGCTAGAGATCCATGACAAATGAGAGAACCCAGGCAGCCAGAGACCTTTGGAGATGAATGCCCCTGGGGGAGTTTCATGAAACAAGAAGCCTGGAGAGAAAGCTAGCAGATGTCGCCATGTTCCCCATGTGCCTTTCTAGGTGAAAGAGAAACCCTGAACTTCATCGGCGTTCCTTGAGTGAACGTAACCTCTTGCTGGTGTCATTTTTAGAGACTTATTTTAATTTGGACATTTCCTCAGCCTCAGAACAATAAGCTACAACTTATTAAATTCCCCTCTTTAAAAGCCATTCTATTTCTGGTATTTTGCATTCTGGCAGCTAAACAACAAGATAGATGGTATTATCAGAATCTTCTGAAACGGGAATCTGAGTATCAAGACCTAAAGATCCCCACACAGTGGCCTACTTCTGAAGGCCTCTTGGATCTAAGGTCAGAGAAAAGTGAAAAGCACAAATACTTCTGCCTCATACGTAAAAACACCATTTAGCAAATATCTAACTAAATGCTTTACTAAGCGCCCAAGATGGAAAAGACTTACAAATTTCACTTGGTTGCCAATATTATTATGGCAAGATTCTACAAACATTTTCTACGTCTGAACTTAGCCAGGAAGCAGTATAGCTGTTAGTGGGTAACAGCACATGTCGAAATAAAAGAAGTCTGGGTCTGAATATCCAGCTGCAGAAAAAGGAGCAAGCAAATCAACTTCACCTGCCTGGGTCTCCTCATCTAACTTGCTTGTGGTAAAGACTAAAATAGAATGTACAGAAAAGGCTATTTATGGACATGCTCTAGGGACTCAACATTTGTAGCTATTATTATTAACTAATGATCTAGAATGGAAGGATGGATGAATGAAGTGAAAAAGGGAAGCCCTTCAAAATGCAAATCTTAAAAAAATAACGATCTTTAAGATATACTTTGCTGGAACCTGACACCATGCTATTGGATCCAAGATGGGCAGTTTCGATAAGTCAGGAAGATCAAATCAGCAAATCCACCTTGAAGAACTCAATTTTCCCACCGTGAAATACCACAGTGGAATCTCAGCAGGCCTGGGAATATACTCCAAATCTCCCATGGGACCAGTACCAATAAGCAGCTTCAAATTAGCTTCAGAGAGCTTTGAGCTATGGCTCCACTTCTTTCTTTACCCTAAGACTCGGGCCATTTCTAGCCCTACAGCTTTTACCTATACTAAGGTAACTGTCCTTGGAAAATAGGACACAAAATGTTTTAAACTGGGCACAATACTAAGCGAAATCTTGGGTCCAGCTTTCATCTAATGAAGTAAAGCACTATGCCTACACAAGGGGTTTCACTATTGTTCATGAAAATTAACAAGGTGCATGTGTTGGTTAATTCAAATTGTCCATTTTTTTTACTTATCGGTGAAAGTTCTTATTCCTTTTACTTTATGAAAACTCTGCTCTGAAAAACTTCATTACTGTTTAATTAGGCAAGATAAAGTTGGACACACAGGTAGGAAAGCTGTCCTCTCATGTACGTTTTGAGAACTTAATGAGCCTTTTGGTTTCAGCAATACCTTGAGGACACAGCCTCCTTTTCCTTACTGAGGTACACATCCCACTTCCTGATGAACAGGTTTCAGGGTAAACACAATTACTGAATAAAGGTCCCTATGTGCCAGAGGTAGAGGGCGAGAACAACTAGATTCTTTCCAACATTTCCACAGGAGTTTTAAAAAATTTAAACTGTTTACTTAGCCATTGCAAAAGTGACAATGGGAGAAAAGAGGATTTCTTTCTTTAAGTTGGAGACATATTTTTATGAAAAGTTCAGATACAACCCAGAAGGCTTCCAGGAGCTAAGTGATGATTTTTGACTGAAATGTCCCACTTTAAAAATAGAGACACAGATTTTCAAAGGCTAAATTAGCAGGTGAAAAGCACCTGAGGACCTGCAAAATCAGTGCCTTCAGCAAGTCTACAGATTACTATTATTTCTCACGTAGTGTAATTCTCTTTTGTAGGTAGTACTTTCTGTTGATGAAAAAGGCATTTCTTAAGAGATTTCTATGGTAAAACCTGAAAGGCTTTCAGCTACGTTGCAAATTCAAGTAAATATGAAATAGTGGCCAGTAAGAGAAATGTTTCTTTCCATCTTGTGCATCTGAAGGAAACAATGACTTGGAATAGCTTCAAATCTATTGTGAGTCTAAATTACCCGTACATTATTTATCTCACGACCTGGCACCTGAAACTACTGATGTGTATGTGCATATGTATAAGCGTGGCTAGGCTTTTCCTGTAAGCAGACCTACTCCATACATGACTTATGACATCATGTATCTATGGACTGGGGTGGTGGCATGTCCCCCTTTAAACATCTGATGGTGGGACTTATGGGTGAAAGTGTGTGTACTTGGAAGCAACAGTGGGACAGCTCCTCAGCTTACTAAACTGAAAGCATTTAAGGAATGTGTTTGATATTTATAGAGCAATGACAAATGGGAAGGGGAAGGCGAGGGGGTGACTGAGCAGGAGAAGGTAAATGAAAAACTGAGGAGGATGATAAAAACAAAAGCTTTTACTAACTCAGAGATCACCTGGGGAGACCCATGTCGCCAGTGGGGTACCCTAGGGTGCACGGGGGGTTGGCGATGGCAGAGAGAAAAGGCCACAGGCAGCTCTCACCCGGGATTACACCAATAGGGTTTTAGGACAAAGCTTAGTTTGGACAATGGCCATCCAAGTGGTCTTTCTCAATGTCTCCAGTAGAAAGAATTGCCTGGAGAGAGTTTACAAGATTTAGACGCCCCGATTCCACCCAAGATCAAAAAGCTCAGTTTGTGGGGCAAGGCGAGGCATCCTTTGTTTTTTATACCCCCGCATGTGTTTGTACGGTGCAGCCTGAAAGGAAGGCACCCCCCATACATGAAAGCGTCAGCTGGGGGTTGGGGGCAGGAGGAGGAGCCAAGGCTTAATGAAGTAATGACCGAGAAGCCGAGGCTTGCCCAGGACCCTGCTGACCGCCTACTGCACCGACACCCGTCTCACTGTCCGCAGGGCATCCATGCCCACCTCTTAGAAAGGTCCACCTTGACCGTGCCGGGCGAGGTGGCTCAGCTTTGACCTGGGACCTGCAGGGAACTCGTGCCTGAGTGTGGTTTGGGATCACAGAAGCGGCACCTGGCCTGGCCCTGGGAGGCTGGCGCCATATACACAGGGGCAGGGAAGGGCCCCGGAAACGTGGGCTCCCACAGCAAGCTCAGGGCTGCTGACACTGCCCGGGGGGTGCCTGCAGGCAGTCGCGAGCCCGCTCTGGGTGGTCTCCTGCTCTGTCACATACGGTGGCCTCCCTGCTCCCCAGCATTGCTGCACGGATGACATGGGTTGGTAGCGTGAAGCTTTCAGATGAGGCGTGAGTGGGGTCTGGCATGGTAACAGTGCCTGGGTGAGCGCCAGTGAGGGACGCCACACGGCGTGGTGCCTCCTGGTCACCCCTGGCTCTGCCAGCCCAGGCGAGAGCTATGCGCCCCAGGCATCTCGTCCCCTCCACCCTGTCCATCTGTGCAGCAGGCCGGCCAGGCCTGGTGCTGGCAGCCTTCTGCGCGGGGACAGCTGTCTTCTTCGTGGCAGACCGCAGACTGGACTGAATGGGGTCCCCCCAGATTCGTGTCCACCGGGAACCTCAGGATGTGGCCTTATTTGGAAACAGGTGATGGGCTGAGCTAAGTCAGACGTGGTCCTACTGGATTATGTTGGATCCTAAATCCAATGACTGGTGGATTTGCCTTATTCTAAGAGGCAAATTTGGACAGAGAAACACAGACTCAAAGGGAAGAAGGCCCAGCGAAGACAGAGAGAGATTGGGAGTGATGCTTCCTCCAGCCAAGGATCCCTGGAGCCTCCGAAGCCGGGAGAGAACAAGGATGGCTCCCGCCAATGGGTTTTGGATGTTCCCTGCCAACACCGTGGCCTGGAGGCCCAGCCTCAGGAGAGAGCATGCATTTCCGGTGTTGTGCCCAGGAGGCCCTGGAAAGCGCAGACGGGGCCCCTGCTTAATTTTCTTCACGGCCCGTCGCTGTCATCACCATGACACCAATCAGTTGACCTGCGGGTGGCCTGCTCCCCCCACTAAGTTATGAAATGCCAAGTTCCCTCTGGCCCTCAGACTCCCTCGGGGCAGGCCCTGGGCGTGCGTCCAGCACAGCAGCGCCTGCCGCTGACCAGGAACCACACCTTGCCCAGCTCAGATTCCTTCACTCGAAACTGGCTCCTGGAAGGACTAGAGGACCACCCAGCTTCGCTCGCAGCCCCTAACGCCACTGCTGCCCCCTCCCCTGTTCCCCTCCGCTGATCGCTTGGCATTTAAGAACGATAAATAAGTAAGATTATTTATGAGTAGGCAGAACACTGTAAGTGCCTAACCTAAAGAGAAAGAAGCAGCCAATCAGCGACCTCCCACTACGATGTGAATCCTGAGCTTTCTTCCTGCCTTTGACACTGCCCCACCCCACCATGCTTCCTTCTCAAGGCAAAGTGTCCATCAGTGTCCTCCATGCCGTCCTGTTTCTTGCTATGACCAGAAAGGACTTCTGTCACTTTAAAAGTGAACCTGCAGATCCCGCCCCCCTATGTGGGACATGACATCTGGGGGTGAAAGTCTCCCTGGTGACGTGAGAGATGACTCCCAGGGATGAATCCGGCCCTAACACCATGGGATCAACAATTCTATCCTGACCAAAAGGGGGAAAGGAAGCATAACTAATAGGGGGAAAAGAAGTATAACTAATAAAATATCAGTGGCAGAGAGAGTTCAGAGTCGAGAGGCTACTCTGGAGGTTGCTGTTACACAAGCTTCAGGTAGCCCTTGCCTCCTATCATAACCTGCCAACCACCAACCAGAACCATTCCAGCCAATCTGAAAGAACACGCAGGGCAATATATGATTTCACAAGGGTTCCATGCACTAGAGCAACTTTCCAGAAACCTACAACCTCCAGATGGGTCCCTGGACCAGATAAGTTCTGAAACCTACAGAGCCCAGCCTCTCCAGATCATCAGATAGCTCCATCTCCCTACCCCATGTTAGTGACAGACCCTTCCAATATGAAAAAGTTAGAATGGCCATAGCCCAAACACCCCTGAAGAGAGGGATGGGAAGATCAAAGGTAATGGTGGAGCTATACGGTGAAGATAGGATTTAACAAATGAATATGAATGCTGAATCATTAAACTGATATCTCTTTTAGTCTCCAGTATCTTAGAGCAGCTAGAAAGAAAAACCTAAAATTATGGGATTGTCACCCATATCAAACTCAGAAATATGTTTTACAATTAATTGTGGTGCTATGCTTTGAAATTTATAGCTTTTTTGTACATATGTTATTTTTAACAAAAAAAGAAAGAAAAAAAGTCAATTGTGGTGATTTAAAAAAAAAAGTGAACCTGCAGAGAACCAGTGCATCTCTTAACAGGTATCTCTTAAAATTCAGTTAAAACCAAATATCGATAACCATTCTATTTCTTATGTTGCAAAATACTTCAATGGGGTAAAGCTGCCCCTTCTCTCTACATAAACATATACCTGAAACTACGCATTTGAAAGTCCTAATCCTAAGTACAGGATGAAAGAGTTTATGATTTATATTATGGCAAAAGGTCAGCTAAGCATCCACTTGCTTCTCTTTTGATAGACTGCTTTGTATGTATGCAAAAATAATTTTCTCTTAATTTCCACTCTTTAATGCCACAGCCTATTGTGGAAAGCACGCGAATCTGCCAAGAGAGGAACTTCCCCTGACAGCCGAGCGCTAGGCTTTCCTTTCTCCTTAACTGCAGAATTTTGAAAACCCTTGCCTCTTGGTGGTCTGAATGTATACTTTTGTTGGAAAGTACTAATCCTGACAGCATTCTTTTCAAGAAATGGAAGGAGAATTATTTAAAGCATATTAAAGGACAGCTTTGGAATGATCATGTTTCCCAAAGCCAGAGGTATCCACCAGGCATGTAAGAAGCCAAGTTTTCTGCTGGCCGCACTCTGCAGTGTGCTGGGAGGTACCCGGTACTGCAGCCCACCTTGGAAAGAGAAGGTTCCTGATCATCGAATCAAAATGCGCTCATCAGAGTCCAGGAGAAAGGATGGATGTCATCAGGAAACATCTCTCCACATCTTACACTCGATTTCTTAAAAAACATTTTTTAAAATCCAGTGCTTTCAAATGACTCTCTTGGGACGCATGGTGGGAGGGCACCACCGTGCATCCAGGGTGGGGTGGAGTGGACGGGGAACCTGGTACTGTTATTTCCACGGGCCACACCTCCAGGTAAGCAGGCATCCAGCATGCAGAGCTCTCGGGCAGGCGGCCACGCGGCCACGGGGCCAAAGGGGGCCTGCATGCAACCACCCCAGTTCTTCTGGAGCTTCTCTCTCCGTGGTGGCCTCTCCCTCCCCCAGATCCCCAGCACTTGTCCCAGGCCCAGGTGAAGCATGCAGGGGTAGGTGGCACAAACGTGGGGGGTGGGGGGAGGGGTGCTGCGCCCTCACTCACCTCGGCGATCTTCAGCACGGCACTCCCATTCAGGTCAAAGGTGGGTGTGTAGGTCACACAGAGCAGGACCTTTAGCCAGCGGGGGGGTGGGGGAGGAAGAGAAAGGGGCGAGACATTGAGACATGACGCTTCCTTCCATGCACGCTGCTGTTTGCTTATCTAATATGTTTCTTACCACTCCAACAGTTGCCTAATAAAACAGAGACGACACTTGACAAGGCAGAGGCTGCTCGGCTCACCTCCCCGCAAGGGAAGGGTCCTCTAGGCAGACCAGCGTGCCTTCCTCCACAGCTCCAGGGGGACTGGATGTAATGCAAGCCCAAAAGTGAAAGTATTGATTAAAAAACCACCAGGCTTAATGGTAAATACATCAGCTGACTGGCCTGGCTTGACATTTTTAATTAAGAGCCATTAACGCGGTTCCTATTTACTGATAAGGAAACTGAAACTCAAAAAGATTAAAGAGATGAGCTGTCCAAAGTCACGGAGCTGAGATGTGAACACACGATGTGACTCCACCTTGCACCCCCTCTCCATGTCTTTCCAGACCCCAAATGTCACTGTAATTTTCTGTCCCTGGCTCCCTGCCAAAACTAAATAGGATTAAAATCCTTGTGGGGACCCTCTGCCCTCCCTCATACAATTTCCCCCAGGATGCTGCCTGCACTAACTTGGCTTTCAGCTCCAGGATTTCCCTATTCCCCAAGCTATATAGAAAATGAGTCAAGGGCATTTGCAAGATCTTTAAGGACCATTAAAATGCTCTTTCCCCGCTTGTGGGGCCAGTGGGGAGGGAATCTGCAGACGCCCATGGCACTTGAAGAGTTGCTCCTAATTTGCAGACAAGCACAGGTCACTCTGGCATTGTGCCTGCCCGCAGGGCTGGGGGTCCACTCCCGGGTCCCAGACGCGGCCGCCCTGCCCCCTGCCCCCTGGGCTGCCCCACTGCCTGCGTCCAGAGCACTCTCCCCTCTCAGGGCCCAGGCAGGGCATCCGCCCGGCCGGTGCTCCCCCAGGTTCAGTAGAGAGGGGGAGACCGACTCAATCTCAGCCATCAGTCCAAGCCCTAGGGACAGTCGCACCTTCAGGGAAACCAACTTCAAAAGGGGAAGGAGGTGTTCCCCAATTTCCATCACGAGGTTAGATGGGTTAACTGGTCTGCATGGTGTCCCATACACAGGTGTCCACTCCAGATAAAGACCCCAACAGAGGACGGCTGGGAGGGGGCCTCCTGGGAGCCACCACCCTCTGGCACCCGGGGCACGGCCACGTGGCTCAAGAAGGGACAAAGATGGGGGTCAGGGGTCACCAGGACTAACCTGGCCTGGGGAGGTGCAAACCATCTGACTTGCTGGCCCCTGGGCCTGCACCCCTCTGCGGCCTTCTGTGCCCGGACCCCGGCCCATCTGGTGGCTTCCCATTCAGGGTCTGGTGTCTCAGCTCCAACGTGCTCTCGCTCACCTGGGCCCCTCGTGGGGCCGCATTTCACTCATTCACAAGTCACCTGTCTGCTTATTTCCTTATTCATCATCTCCTCTTTAGACAGAAGATTCACTGGCCTCGGCAGGGCCCTGGGGCTTCCTTAGCTGATGCTTTGGTCCTTGTCGTTTTTGCCACATCACACAGGCGCCCCTGGAGTGACAGTGTCCTGGGGAGGTGGGGGCAGTGGAGGTGGGAGGGAGCTGCACCGCCCCCCCCCACTGCTGTTTTAAGTAGTCACAGCAAAGACTGACAGCACTCCACAACTTTAAAATAACGATGCAGTATTTGTCTAGAACCAGTTAATTTTGAGCATGATTTGTGGCCTGACCATGGGCTTCCTGCCCTCCGCTGCTGTGTGCATTCTTACAGGGAGGGGCAGAAGGAACGGTTTAAAACCCAGCCCAGTTTTCTGGGAGGAAGAGCTACATTCCACAGCTGTGGATGGCAGGAGTGGGACTGGGGGCTGCGGGGAGCCCTTTGGGGTGGGGGGCAGCCATGGAGTGGGACTGAGGCCCTGTGGCAACAGTGGGCAGAAAACTGAGGGTCCCTGCAGCCCCCAGCTCCCAGCCAAGGCTGAGCAGGCTGGAAAGAACCTCGAAGGAAGGCTCGGCACACCCCAGCATTCACGGATGCACTGCACTTCCTGAGAAAAACACAACCAGGGCAGGAGGGGGGGTTCTGGCAGAGCTGCTTTCTGCTTGGGCCCGGCCTGTGGGGTGTTAGTGCCCAGGACACAGCCTGCGCACAGGGCCGCGCCCAGTGGGATGCGGCGTCACCCAGAACATTCATCAAAGCTGATCAGGGGAGGGACTGTGAACGTCCCTGATGCCCAGCGAGCATTAATTCACCGGATTAATGCACAGACTGATGTGGGAAACTCAGGGCAAATTAACTTAAAATGCCTGACTTCTATTGCATAATGAGAGGGTAGAAAGTGTAGATTAACATACTGAGCACGTCTGCCTTGGGGATGCTGTAAACATGTAAGGCAATTTCTAATCACAGGGTCCTTAAAGCATATTGACCGAATTGTCGCTGAGCAGGACAAGGCTGAGTAAAGGGCACGGTTTTCCCTGCAGCTGGCTGGCACTGCCCCCACAGGTGAGCAAGGTGGGGCGTGGGGAAAAGCGGGGCGGCGCCTTCCATGAAACGGGAAAAGTCATTACAGTGGCTAATAAAAATGCCAATAATTAAAAAAACAGCCACAACACCCAGGAAGCAGCCATCAACGGAAAATGTATAGCGAAACTGTGAGTAAAAAAGAGAGGAGCCTGGGAAGAGGCAGTGAGGTGGAGTGGGCTGTTTATTGCCAGAACAGGCACAAGTGAGAAGAACCCCGAAAACCTGTTATTAGCAATAGAGAGGCATAGCGGGTGCTGGAGGAAGGCGCTTGGTTTCCCATATGCGTTTCTGGGAGCCCCTGGGTTACCCCCTCCCCAGGGCATCGGGGGGGGGGCCCTCCTCCCTCCACCAGGTCTGTGCTGTCCCCCCCACACACACCCTGGGCGTAGGGGCCCTGAGGCCAGCCCACCAAGGCTCGGACGCTGCAGCATCACCGCGAGAAGCAAGCGCAGCCCTGCTGCGGCCGAGGGGTCACCGGCCTCACGGAAAACACACGCCACGCTGGGGCTGCAGCGCTACATTCACTCTTCTGTGGATTTCACAACTGAACACGGTGTAACATATGCAATTTATACAGTAAAGAAGGCAGAATCTTTCTTATATTCAAAACAGTGCGCAAACTAAAAACAAAAACAAACAAACACAAACAGGAAAGAAGGCAAGGGGGAGGCCAGCGCACCTCTCAGGAACCTGGCGGCATATTCCAGCATCACAGAATTGTTCTCCTTTTTCCTACACTGTTGAAAACAGCTTAAATTTCCACATTAAAGTGCTTCCTGAGGGGACTGTGGTTCCATTCTTCCAAACTTCAGCTGTTATTTCTAAGTCAAATCAAACAGCATCAACTGCTGGGGCTCCAGAGAGTGACTCTGCAGCATGGGGGCAGCCCACAGAGACCCTGGCAGCACTTTTCCCAGTCAGCTCCTGCCCCACACTGGCTGAGAACTCAGCTTGGCTCTCCTAACTCACCGTTCCTTCTGGCCTGTCATGTGTATCAGCTTGAAATTCCATAGATTTCAAGGAAATTGCAAAAAACCTTCTCTCAAGAAACATTCCAGTTCCTTTTAGACTCGCCAAATTTAGCCTTGTGCACGGGACAACAGCGGCACTGAGCGCCCTCCCGCAGGGTGGGGCCGGGCTGGGCTGCCCTGGGCTCAGTCACGAAATGCAAACACAGGCGCTGCTTCCCAGGGGTGCATCGCCAGCAGCTGCAGAGCACAGATCCTTCAGGGTGAGGGGCTTACAAAGTAAAGACACGGCATCCAAAGGGCATTTTCATACTGAAACGTAAGATGCGAGTGCCGAAGACGTGCTGAGTCTTGTTCTTACCTCTCAGCCTCGCCGCTGCCGACATCTGGGATGGAATAATGACTGTGCACTGAGGGGAGCTCAGCGGCACCCCGACCCCTTCCCTACACACCAAGGGCACCCCCACCCCAGTGGCGACCACCAAAAATGTCTCCAGATATTGCCAATTGTCCCCTGGGGGCAAATTCACCCCCATTAGAGCCACTGTCTCAAGGCATTTATACGCCACATGCCTTGCGGACACAAGTGAGAACTTCTGCAGTATCTGTACGTCCAGAAGCTCAGAGCGCGAACCCAGGACTCCAGGGCAGCTGGAGTCGCTGATGCTCACATGGCTTGAGGATCTGGGCTCGGGAAAAAAAGGGTAGTTGAGCTATGAGCCCATCTCTATTTTGATCAAAAGGAAACGAATCAAAATGTTTTGTGAAGCTTCCACCACTGACGACTAAAATTGACCTACCTTTGGTCAAAGTGGCAGGTCATCAGAGAAAGCGCTTTCTGCCTCAACTGGCTCAAATTCTGGCAAAGGGCTATTCTGAGAGACTTGTTACTCAAGAGAAGATTTTGCCACCTGAGCACACGGTGTGGGAAACACCTCAAATAACTCATTGGTTGGTGGCCATGTCTCATTCTTTTTCTGGACCTTATTTCTTACTGATATTTATCCAGTGTGCCCTCAGGCACGAATTTTAGGAGGCGCTGTACCAGTACCATCCACAGGAAAAAATACAAACGGTAAATTATAATGAGCTTAGCTAATTTACTTGGACAAAGAAATAAACCCATTCCTATTCTAATTCATGCTCCCTCTAACCTCTCTCGGCAAGCTCTCACGAATCTATTTCTAGAGCTAACACTCCTCTCAAGTTTTGAACCTTACTTTCAGCTTCTACACATCATAATTGAATATATGCAACTTCATGAAAAGCACAGCGACCTCACTGAGCCTATAATACAGTAAACAGCTAACACTTCTTCCTGCCCTAAAATTCCAATACTTAATTATGCAACCACTAAAACTGTCTTTAAAATAAACACAGCCATGTGGAAAATGCTTATGCTCTAGAGCAAAATGAAATAAAATCCTACACGCACCGTGAATATAATTGTAAACACATAAAAAGGATTAGAAGTGAACATACAAAAATCAGTCATGGTCAGACCTTTCCAATATGAAAACCTTAGAATGGCCATAGGCCAAACACCCTTAAAGAGAGGGACAGAAAGATCAAAGGTGATGGTGGAGTTATACAGTGAAGATAGGATTTAACAAATGGATATGAATGCTGAATCATTAAATTGATATCTTTGTAGTCTCCAGTGTCTTAGAGCAGCTAGAAATAAAAACCTAAAATTGTCGAATTGAAACCCACACCAAATTTTGAAATGTTCTACAACTAACTGTGGTGATGTGCTTTGAAAATTATTGTTTTTTTGTATATATGTTATTTTTTCACAAAAAAAAAGAAGGAAAAAAGTCAGTTGCAATGATAAAAAAATATTTTAGCCTTTTAGCCTCCTATATTCTGGAGCAGCTAGAAGGAAAAATCTGAGAGGATCATACGTGTTCTAGTTTGTTAGCTGCCGGAATGCAATATACCAGAAACGGAACAGCTTTTAACAAGGGGAATTTAA